>JAHWFP010088686.1:14667-29496 GCA_023313725.1 Lithobius niger | reverse complement strand
GCATGATTTTCAAAAACAAACAACGACCGATCCAATGCAGTAGAGTGTCCAGAACGCAGGACGCCAGATGAAGATAGTCGGCGTTTGAACACATAACAACTGGTGTTTAATGATTTTCGAAAATTTGCAGCAACGTAAATTAGTTGTGAGTCATTATTGAAGTTTGTGTATTTTCATAAATCATGGTTAGAAAGGTGCTTAAATCTGAAAAAAAATAATAAAAAAGGCCAGGTCAGGCTTGGTTCAACTGACCTGCCTCCTTTTGGATAAAGTCAGCCCGAATTTAAAAGTTAGTACAATATTTTGAATAAAGAGAAAACGGAATTTTAATGTTAAAATTTGTTTTTACTTTTCTTAAAATCCTTACCTTTAAATGAACCCGCTCACCTCCTCACTTTCGTTGAATCTGAAAAGGTTATAACAGACTATGGATTGCCAACAGTGTTGGAGAGACTGGCTAATGACCTTGCTGTCAACGCGCCATTAACAAGTTGAATGCCCAAGTTGGATTGTTGAATGTACGTCCTGGCCCAGCTTATTTATTTTTCCTGTTATGTAATGATTATTATGTTTGCATTCTTACAAATAGTATAAAATTGGTGCCCTTTAAGGATATCATTCCATGAAGAAACTAAATAGCGGGCTGGAATGAATTAGTACCACAAGAACCGCTGGAGTTTCTTATGCTGTACTGCATGACGAGTTACTCGTCATTGCATTTATGTAGAAGCTTTCTATTTACCTTATGCATTGTTTAGAAGACTATTGTTATAAAAATTTGTTATAAAACAATTGATACTAACATTGTGCTTGCTTACATTATTTACTAGAGTAATGCCACGAAAATCATACTCATAATTACGCAACACTTGCTGACATCTTGTGATAATATTCGGCACTAAAAAATGTTTTCCAACTCGAATATAAAGCATTCTGAATGGCCCAACACCTTTACATTAGCTGTAGCTATGTCCCACCATTTAAAAACAAGCATTGAATACGCCAATGCAACTCGTCATCGGTACAGAACAGCTGTATGTATTTTAGAATAAGCAAAAACTGATTTTATCTTTAAAATTGCTTTTTTGTACGATCTTAATGAGTTACTTAGTAGAAGTTCGCCTTTGGCAGGATTTTAGGTAGCGAAGATTCAAGAACATTTAGTGGTCATGTTGATAGAGCTCAGCTATGCTGGTCATGTAGGTAGAGCTTCTTTACCATCTATGGTAATAATTCTGGATATCCTGTCGGCCTCTTCTATGATCGGAGGTTTCCTGATTTTATGGGGGTAGGTCACTATGTAATGAGCAAATTTTTTTTGGAAAGGGAAATAGCAAATTTATGTTTTAGTGAGTAAGCTTGGTGTAATTGAAAGGAACTGTAATCCAAAATGTTCACGCTCGACCTTGCAGTGCTGATGATGCAGGCTGCCCTGTCGGGAACGATTCTGGCTTTGAACAGTCTGCTGGTGAAGACTTGTCGGGGTGGCCCTGAAAGCTGGGGCTTTGGTTTGGGAGGCACTGTTGCAAAAGGACTATTGTCACTTGGTGGCTGGTGCGAAGTTCGAACACCAAGGGACCTAACAATTTTGCGGCAACGTGCTCATGACCATGTTCAGGGCATGGCAGTCCTGCAATATCTGAGGATTGTCTAAAGATATCTGAGGATTCCCCCCCCCCCCAGGTTGTAGTTTTGCCCTCCTTTTTTAAATCCTTTATGTTGTACCTTGCTTACGGAACATACATACATAAATAAATAATAAATAATTGTGTTACGAAAACAAAAACCCAATTTTGATTATTAGGTCAGTAGAATTTAATTTCTTGTTGTTGGATAGACAGCAAATTAGGTTAGCTTTTACGCATTGTTAGCATTTGATTCAAAAAAATTGCAAATTGTATGAGGATTACAACCTGTGCTTGACCAACTAATTTATTGTGAAATTCCCATGTTTATACTTAAGCATTGTTTGTGTTTGTATTATTGAGTACGACTTAGCAACACGTTGTGTATTTACACAGAAAGACGACATCCGCATGAACGAGCTGATGCGCCTGGCTCACGAATTCCTGCAAAATTTTTGCCTAGGCAATCATCCAAATCAGATGCTGCTGCATCGCCACCTTGAACTCTTTCTCAATCCTGGGGTGAGTTTTAGACATCGAGATATTCTGAATTTATGTTTACATCTTTGTAGATTAATACTGCAGCTACAAAAGCAAATATTATTACTGTGCTAATGGAGGAAAGCTTGGACAAATATGGAAAACTTACAAGTGAATCTGTACGTTATTGCTAGAAGATCATATAACCTATTAAGTAGCAGTATTAAGGCCACATTTTACAGCATGTGTTTACATTTGGGTTGGTGGGGTTATTGTTGTGCCTTTTCTTTCTCTTCCCCCCTCCTTGTTGTACATCCAGTTACAATTTTGCTGGAGATTTAAAACAGTTGTACCCAAAACTTCAACTCTTACAGAGCTTGTTCTTTAAAATTGAGAATCCAAGATGACTGGCAGCCATTTAGATTTTCTTTTGCATAGTGTAATGCGAATTGAATTTTAGAATAGATGTAATTTGGCAGGTTTTGCCAAAAATAAAAGAAAATAAAGCTGAACCCATTCTCCTGTACTGATTCTTTTGAAAGGATCAGATAACAATAGGTGTACATCACCTGGTTTCATTGCTCAGCAATATAATACATTGCACAGTTTCCGTAAATTTATTTTTTTTTATGCCAAGAAAATATAAATTACCTGTTATTTATTTAGCAGTTCCCTTCCTTTGATCTGCTCAACCCCTAGCGATGAAAAATTGGCTTTCCTGCCGAGCTCGTAGCTCTCCTCTATTGCGCTGCGCATGCGCCAGCGCTAGCCAGCATATATAAGCGCTCGGCCAGTGTCTTAACCATCTTTCTTCCTAGGACGTCACCTTGTGTGGTCGTCCTCTTTGACTCTTCCGCTGGCCCCGGTCTCCGGTCTCTTCAGCAGTCTCACCATGGATTCGTCGCACCCTTCGGTCCATGCAACCGATTCGAGTGCCCCCTCTTCATGGTCCACATAGGGAATTGACATTTTGGAAATTCGGCAAGTGTCTTCTTCACCCTTCGGGCTGGATTACTTCGTGGCTCCTGCCTCTCCAGTGGTTCCTCGATCACTGGTCTCTGGAACGAAACAACGCCATTCTCCTCGTATTGCACAGACTGCTCCACCACGTCTCTCAGGTCGGTCCGGCCCTTCCAGTCCCCATCAGCCCCCTCCGGTCTTCGGTCCCCGGTCGCACTACAATGCTTTCTGGGCCCCAACTTTCGTTTTTCAAGACGCCTGTCCCCGGTGCCTCGTCTCACCGCTATCCGTGGTGCATCTGCATTCACCATATCGACTTCGACGGTTCTCCCAGTCTTTCCATCTACCATCACTGGTGCTCCTGCTACGGTGCCTTGTGACCTTCCTGTCTCGCCTATGAAATGCTGTTTTCCCATTTCCATCGGACTATAGCCTTCCTCTTGTTCACCTGCAGCTCAGTCACCGCTGACGTCCGCAGTTTCCGCTTCTCTTTCGCCATGCCATCTCTGTGCTCACCTGACGTTGGGCCCATTGGACTGTCTATTATCATCCACTCCGACTACCGGTCCCTATGCCAGTTCTGCGGATTTATGCTCCCTGGACTTTTTGTCAGTAACTCCTCGGTCACCGGTCCACGTGTTCAATCAAGTCTCTCCGATCTCCGGAATTTCCCAGTTACCTGTGACAACTGCTCCGTCACTGCCGTCACTGGTCCCCCCTCGTCGTTTTCCGGTTCCCTCATGTACAGACATTCTAACTCCATCTGCAGAGTTGTGCCGATCCCTCGACGGTGCTGATATGACGCCAACACCGTCTCCGGTATCAGTCCTCCCTAGACAAAAGAAGAGACGCCGTTTTTCTCACCGTGCGCTGTCATCTGAACTCTTCAATTCCTGGTGCATTCCTGGTTGCCTGTTTAGACCTTTTCTTTTCGGGCTACAAGACATTTTCTTTCCCTATACTCGCGGTGTGCATCGGTCAACCTCTCGACTCTTAGGTCACCGAAGCAGCTCCTGTCTCTGTTCTTCTTGGACTGCGACCGGTCCCCTGATGCCTCAAACTGTGGCATCGTTTCTTCTTTGTAATAAAGATGTTACCTCTATATACAAAAAAAGAAGAAAAAAACATATAATCATAATAAAGTAAATAAATGCTGATAATGGCACTACAGAACGTTCCACAGTATAAAGAAAACATATGTACGCCCATGAAGCTTAAGCTTCGTGCAGAAACGCTGTCCCTTTGGCACGGACTTCCTTCCATGAGCCACGGCTTCCCTCCCCTTCTTCTGCCGTGGCTACGACTTCCAGTCTTCGCCTCGCTCTTTCACAGTCTCCAAGTATCCCCAACCGATACTACTGCATTCTCGGTCTCTAATTCATGCGTTGTCCCACAATCCCTCCTTCATTTGGGACTTTGTTCCACAGCAGTTTTCCCCCTTCTCCGTCTGTCGTCAGGTCCACAGGCTGTGTGCATTCTACATCCAGTTTCACGCCTTATGAAGTTCGGCTTGTCTCCTACCCGCCATCATGTATTCTGTACCCTCGTCCGACAATTCTGCTTCCTCACCTGATGTCGTTGATCCTCTGGTACAACTTCTTTTTGGGCTTATCTACCTCTGTGGTTCCACCAACCCTTCTGACATACCCAGATCCGGATTGATGCAATTGTTTCGAACTTTCTGGCTGGAAGCAGCATTTCGACCCTCACCCATGCTGCCAATACCCCCGCAAATGTGACTGGTTCAAGCTCAAGTGTACTGAGTGCGCCAAAATTGACAAAACCAAGTGGTTGAAGATTTTTCGTCTCCAACAACATTTCCAATGCCATGCGGAACTTCGCAAGCAGGCCAAGTTACGTCGCAAAGACTCGTCATTATCTTCGTTGTCTGGTTCTTCATCCAAATCGGCCAAAACCTTCCGCAAAAAAGAAGGCTTCTGTATCTATCAGGGCGTCTTCCGTGTCTACGGTCCCGTCCGTTTTTTTTGCGTCTAAGGCCAAGTCTACCCCGGGACTTGCAACGAAAGGTACTTCTCGTCCCGAGATTCCACCAACTACCGACGTTGCCTCTATTCGGTCGGATGCTCCGCCTTCCATTTCAACTCCACAGTCCTCGGTGCCACTGACTTTGACTGCCCCGTCCATTCTCACGGTTCCTACCGTTCGACCATCTCTCCAAATTCGGTCTCCTGTTCCACGGTCCCTCGGTCCGCAGCCTTCGGTCCCTCTGGATCCTATCATCGCTGTTCTAATAAATGGTGGAATAGAGAGATATTGGAGAAGTAAAGTTCCAGACTTTAGGGCTAGGGCAAATTGGAAATGAAATAGTCCTAATTGGTAACCTGCTTCCAGTTCTATTAGCATTAATGGCACAGTCAATTGCAAACAGTAACCAGTTTATTCTCTGGCTTACTCTTGAATGGCTTAATAAACAGTCTTTACACTTGAAAGGCTAAATAAATACTGATGGGCTTATTATTAGGGATCGACCGAGTCCGGATATATCCGGATCCGGCGCCGGATAATGCGGTATCCGGCAAGATCCGGATCCGGCCATTATATTGAGCCGGATACCGGATGCAACACAACCAAAACATGTCGCCGTAAACATGTTGCATGTCTCGGTAAAATAAATCGACGTAAAATAACTAAGCCATCTACGTGTATAAAAAATTGCTGATGTAATAATTACAGTGTAAATTAGTGCACTAAAATATACTTGGGATAATCGTATTAGGTTTTCATAACTAAAAAAAAAAAGTTGAAGTTCGACTACATAATGCGCTTACGAAAATATTCATCGTCCGTTGCAGTACATGGGATATCTTGAAACGATGATCCTCTGGTTATTCTTCCATTACAGCGTTGTTTATGGCTTCCGAAATCCTGTTTTTCAAGTTTTTAATACCGTAGTAGTAGTTTAAAGTTGTTTTATTCCTAATTTATATTCGCTATCGGTGATAGTTTACGGCCGCCAATCCTCGCCATCGCGCTCCCACTCTCTGCCGGCTATCCGTAATTAGACGCGGACGTGCTAGCATCAATGGCTGTGACCTTGACTCGCTTCGCGTGACGTCATTTGCGAGTGGCCCCCGTCGTGATAGTGATCACGTGCTATACACGTGTAAATCGGGGAATCCCAGCTTTCCAACGTGACCAAGATGGCGGCTGTTTGTTGCGTTACGACAGCTTGAACCAAGGTCTAGTTTTAGCAAACAAAAGCAATTTCACGTCAATTTTGACGGCACAGCCAACAAAAAACTTCAATTAAGGTAATTAAAAGATGATATTAAATTAAATGAATCCAAAATAGGCGTGCCAAAGTACCTAATTCAGTCGGAATTACACCTCCGTTGTATGCAATGGTGGTTTTTCATTGAATCGAGCGTGCGTCGGGAGTTTTAGAAACGGTTTTGAAGTGGCGATAAATCGTGGTTTGGATGGTTTGGAGGGGTTAAATTCGAAAAGTAAGACGGTTTAATGACGTCATCAAAAACTAGCAAGAAATAATAGCATGATAAACCAAAGATGACTTCCATGTTGCAAAAGTCGAGACAGTTTTGTTCATAAAATGAAAAAAATACAGCTTTTTTTATGTTGGTTTCGTTCCTTTTTTTTTGCTTTCGGTCTTTGTTATACTGTGCGCAATACAAAACGGAACGAAAGCAATTTAAAGCTGTAAGTAAAAGACCTGTTGTGATTTTGTTTTAATGCTACCAAAATTCAATAATTTTAATCTAAAATAAATAAGTGGACTACATACTGGTTTCACAAATATTGCAAAATTTTGCTAATTATTTTCCGAAATGAAGCAGTAGGCTAATCAATGAGAAATCCTTTAACTAGAAAAATGTTTTCTGACTGTTTAACCTAATGAGTGCTTTGTTTCAAAAAAATTTGCAGAAGTTAGCAACACTGCAAAAACAGTTCTGTAGCCTACATGCAATTATACTATACTGGTACTCATAATAGCGTAAGACTTCTATGTGTTTAATGTAAGAAAATAATGTGAAACAAAGCGAAAATTAACACCATAGCTGCAACTTATAAGGGGGGAAAAAATAAAACGGCTTAATTTCGTTTTTGTGTGTGAATTACCCGGTATCCGGTACCGGTCTGGATCCGGCACCTAGATCCGGAACCGACCCGGCCCTGACATCAAATTATCTGGAACCGACCCGGATCCGGCAAAATGGTATCCGATCGATCCCTACTTATTATCATAAACTTACAAAGGATTAAAACACATACACCACATGACAGCAGTCAGCCATCTTTGGCTCTCCCTTTACCACTGACTTTTACAAGGCCAACCTAGATTACAATCTTCAACACTGCTGCCAAGCTGAGCTCCTAGTTAGCACTGCTTAGCACCACTTAGATGTTCTGGCCATAACACAAACACTTTATATTAACAAACACCACTCCTTTATGGTCAGTTCATCGGCTGCATCACACAGAGATACAGTTGATCCCACAACACTAGGTTCTTCATTGCACTTCATCGCACAAGGGCTTGTTGATACCTTTCATACGGCATGCGTGGCAATGGTTTGGTGAAAATGTCTGCCACATTCGATTTACTTGGCACATATTTTAGTATAAACACATCGTCGTTGATTGCTTCACGCACAAATTTATATCTAAGGTCAATGTGTTTAGATTGTATATGCTATCTGTGGTCATGGGCGAAGGCAATGCAGCCTCATTATAACTAAACACGAACACTGGCACATTGATCCAGGGCACTATTTGATGCCCAGGAGCTATCAGTGTGAAACTGAAGTATGGGTTTCGTGGTCGTTGGATCACACCGAATTCTTAATTCCTGTGTTGTATGGGTATACATGAGCACACGTAAGTATCTCCAGTGATCTATACTTGGGTTGGCACCAAACTGGGAGAGGTCAATCACTGAAAAAACAATGTCTGGGCGCGTCCTTGAGGCAATGAACATTGACACTTCTATAAGTGATCTGTATCTGGTTGTGTCCACCCCAGTCTCTGGCCTCTGTTAGAACAATTCCTGCATCTATGGGAACATGGACTGGTTTGGTGGCTTCCAGCCGGAAAAGACGTGTCAGTCCTTGGATGTAGTCTTTTTGATGTATTGTTCACTGCCCGTTGTTTTTCTCAAATTCAACACCGAGGAACTTTCTCATTTCCCCGAGGTTTTGAACGTCTTATTTTCCTCTAAGAGTACTGATGAATTCTGTCAACGTTTGGTTGTCCCTGGCAAATACGGCCAAGTCGTCCACATATACTAAAACGACTGCTCGGTTTTGGTAAGTATAACTGCAGTTAGTTGCAAGTATTTTTTCGAATCCTAACTTCTTAAAGGCATCATCTATCTCATGAAACCGACTTCTACCATATTGATGCAATCAGTAGAGTGCTTTGTGTAGTTTCCATTGTATATTGTCCACACCTCGATAGCCTGGTTCTGGTCGTTAATAGACTTCCTCTTGTAAAGTTCCATATAGATGAGCACACTTGACATCTTGGTGTCAGCTTAACCAACCACAACACAGAACTAGTATCACAAAGAAATTTCTCACCAGGGTGAATGCTATCACTGGGAAGTAACTTTCATGATAGTCGTAACCCTTCTTCTGTGTGTTTCCTTGGGCTACAAGGCGTGCACGGTATTGAGTTGTTTTTCCCTTTGAATCCTGCTTTACCGTATACACCCATCGTGATCCGATGGTCTTTTTATCTAGTGGCTTTTTCACCGCAGTATAAACCTTCCTCTGTTTCAGAGTGTCCATTTCCTCTTGCATGGCTTTCTTCCAGTCTTCTGCTTCTGGAGACTGCATCACCTCTTCATAACTCTTGGATATGAATGCGTCTGTACATAGGGCTGCAGGGTCTAGTCCAAGAACGTCTTCAAACGAGAGACGATCATCTTCCTCAGAAGTGTATTTCTCTGATTCTGTTGGGCTTCTTTGCAAGGCAGTTTCATCCCGGATTTCTTCACAAATCTCTTGGGCAGTTGCTGCTTCAGCTTGGGATGGTGGCGTGTCGCATTCCACTGGATCCCCTTTTGCAGGTCTAGTGTTCTTTACACTGAAATCGAATGCGGTATGGTCAACTGGTCTTTGACACAATACATGCCAACTTCTTTCATTGACCTTTGTTGTGGCCCTCCGTGGCAACGGTAGTAAATGTCCGCTCTACCTGGTTCTCTTCCTGATTGTCTAATGGCTACTTCTCTTTCCCAACCTCGCTGGGGCTTGTTTGTTTCAACGGGAATCGCCGCTGCTTGTTCCGTGTAACTCCTTGTTATCGAGGACTTCTTTGTTGGTGGAACAATTGGCAATTGGGCATCGACTTGGTGAGTCGGTTCTCTTTCCACTCGTTCTCTATGTCGGTCCACGTGTACAATATTCCTTTCATCAAGACCGCTTGGTGGTTCTTCTAAGTGAAACTCCACGAATTGACCCTCTTGGGTTGTCCCTTGCTGCCTGGTTGGGCGTGCTTGGCGTAAGTTGTATCTTCCTGCCTGGACAGGCGGTTCTTCTTGAAGACTGAAGTCGATATGTCTCTCCTTCTGGGTGTTTCTTAATGCTTCGCTCCCATTTCTTTTTTCGTCGAATCGAACGCTTTGGGATTCATGAATGCAATGCTTTCCTTCGTCAGGGCACCACACACGGTAGCCTCATGTGCCTTTGGCATATCCTTCGATACTTCTAATCTTGATCTTGGCTGTAATTTATGTCTGGATCGTCGGTCATCATGAATAAAGCATAGCGATCCTATTCGCCGCAAATGTCCATTGCTTGGTTGCTTACCAAAACATATCGCATTGGGAATATCTCCATCCAGGGCAGAATGTGCGACTGTGTTCTTGACGTACACCGCTGCATGAATTAATTTGGCCCACCACTCGCCCGAGTTTTGAAGACACCAGCATAGTGCGGTTAAGAAACGTTTCGTGACTCCATTCATTTGTCGGCCGTAAATATTTGTCCTCTCGGCTCGTTTCCCAAGGCGGGTCAATTCATCATTGAAATATCCTGTGCAATATTCCAAACCGTTGTCTGTTCGTAGTCGCCACAGTTTTCTTCCAGTTTCTCGTTTGACGCTCTCAAGATATAGGGTGGTCCACAAAAAACTGACGACCCAAGATTTTCGAAGTCCAACTCAACACCAGGAGAGGACAGAAATTGTCCTGTTCCATTAAATTTGATTTCTGTTCTATCCTGGTTCTGAGGGGTGCTAACTAGAAAAGTTGGACTTCGAAAATTTTGGGTCGTCGTGGACCACCTTGTATAACTGAAATTTCTCAAACGCTGCATCTTTAGTCTTCATTGTGTAGATTACACATCGTCTCGAGAAATCATCAATGAATGATATAAAGTAGCGTGCTCCAGCAATAGACGTTACAGGTGAAGGACCCCAGACGTCGGAGTGTACGAGAGCAAGAATTTATAGGGTTGGGGAGGAGAATTTGTAACTCTACACAGTCCCTATTGAAAGACGTTAGATTCGCTTCTATTAGTTCTGTGCGAGTTTTCAGAGGACGCCACATGTTCCTTCTGGCAATTTTTGCTCATATTTCAGCCCAAATCTAAAGTAAACTAAATTACAATTAAGCTAAACTAAATTACAATTAAGCTAAACTAAATAATAATTAAATACAAGCCAGTTTCGTTTAGTTTAATTTTAAACTGAAAACTGAGTAGATATTTTTACATAAAACACATGGCCCCCTCTATAAAGTTGAACGGAACTGTTAGAAATTGATCTAAGACGTTTCAGCAGGAGCCCCAGTCACAAATTCTCCTCCCCAACCCTATAAATTCTTGACGAGAGTTAACGGGGCCTTCGAGCTTCTCTCCAGAATGGTGACATGCTTCGCATGAGTTGACTTACCTAGGCGGCACGCTTCACAAATAGGATTGTCGGCTGACAAACTCTTCACTCCTTTCACTCGTTCATCTTTTATCATCTTTCTGATGGTTTGTAAGCTGATATGGTTCAGGCGGTTATGCCACAGCTCCATCTCGATGCTCTTTGGTAAGTCTCTTCGAGGTATGTCTTCTGTTTCGACAGGTGTTTGATACGTAGTAGGGCAACGACTCTTTCGGTTTGGCTACGAATGCATAAGAAAGCTTGTTTACTTGTGCGAGGCTTGAAGTCCGTGCTAGCTGGGTGCCATTGTTACTATCCTTGCGACATTTTTACCACGAAGAATCTGTTTTCTAATGGGGCTTTCATGATCATTTTGCCATTTTGTTGATATATCATAAGGCCTTCTGAATTGATCACAATCCTGCATCCACCTTCATACATCTTTGCTCCTGAAATGAGGTTACGTTTCATATTTGGGGCATGCATAACTTCTTTGAGCTTAACTGGAACCAAATGTCGGTCAACCACGACATCTACTTCTACGTCACCTATTCCCTTGATTTGTGACGTGCCTTCGGCAAGTACAGCGGAACGTATGTCCATTTGTCGGAAATTCTTGTATAATGATCTATCTCGACAGAAATGGTGTGTAGCTGTAGTATCAAATAACCACTGCACATCTGTCGCATATGCTACATTTGCTTCAATATAGTATGCGATATTGGTACTTTCTCGGTGCTGAGACCTTCCTCTATCTCGTCCAGGCTGGGGTTTTGGGCTCGAGCATACTCACGAATAATGGCTGGTTCCGCCACAAATATAACAGGCATTGTCTTTCTTCTTTGAGGTGTTTTGGCGAAAAGGGCTTTTACTTCGTCGTCGACCACTTATTCGTTGACCACCTCTATCCGGACCTCTCCTTCCATGCCGTCTGTAGGCATCCTTTGACATAGCGTGCGTGTGATCTTGTTCACTCGCTAGGTTCTAGGTGATTGGGAATCTGCGTTCATACTCTTGTCAGCAGACTCTCTTTGATGACTTTCGGTGTGAACTCTTCACCACTTAAGGGGAGACACTGATGAAAACACATCTTATTTTGGTAAAAATATCATATTTTTGAAATTGGGATATTTGGATGGTTTAATATGGCACTGTGTTTGGGTGCATTTTAAATTTCTGTCAAAAATTGTTTCAGTAGTACTGACCCACTTAAAAAGTGTTATATAAAGCTCAATACAAACGTTCATTTTCTTTTCTTGTTTTTTCGAAATGTTTTTTTCTTATATTTGTGGAAAATTTAGTATCTTGGGAAATCAACCAAATGGTGAATTTTCAACCAATTCACATAATTTTTTTTTTGAGGATTAGCTGTTGGTTTGGACTGGGGAATAAGCTATTCAGAATTACCACTGCTCAGTTGCACAATTGTGTAGATTAAAAGATTAAGCGCTGTGAAAAATTAAAAGTAAATTTGTGTTAAAAACAGTTTAATGTGCGTAAATGATTATAAAAAAAACTAGCCTATACCCTAAATTGGATTTTTCTGAGGCTAGTTTGACTGTCATGAAGTGTGTGGAGAGGGCTGTTTAGAAATGGTTGATTTCCCTGTGATAGCTTTCAAAATCTTACTATTTAATTTTTATTTGCATAATTAATTAAGCAAATTACCATTTTATTTTATTTCTGGCAATGATGTATATTGGTGTTAATCACCAAAAAAATTCACTTTCATCCATAAATAAAATAGCTCATATGTTCATCAGATTCTCTCCCCTTAATGCGTACATTCGCTCAACTACTGAGTCCCATTCCTTTGGAAGACCACAAATCATTTGATACGCATGGTCGTCATCTATCATCTTCCCAGCGTCAGCCAAGTTCGTCACTGAGTTTTGAACTCGCGATAAATATTTCGCCATCGATTCGCCTGTCTGAATCTTCATGAGAACAAATTCCTTTCACAAATGTCTGATGCGCGCACGTGACACAGGTTCGAAAACGGCGCTCAGTGCCTCCCATGCTTCACTGGCCATCTGGCAGTTGCGAATTAAAGTCTTCAGCTCGGTTTCTACGCATAAAGCAATCATTGCTAGGGCTCTGGCTGCTCTGAATTGAAATTGGCGGGTAGCACCTGGCCGTGCAGTTTCCTCGGCTTCATTTGGGGCTACCTCTGGATTCTTCGTATCTACAAATGCGTATAAACCTCTCTCATTTAAAAACATCTGCATGTCAAATTTTCATGTTGTAAAGGGCTTTTTGGGTGAAAACCATTTTGGAGAGGATACCTGAACTCCAGCTGTCAAAAAAAACCTCAGGGAACCTTCGTTTTTCAAGACGAACTTTTTTTCTTTGGCGCACCAGCGCCAAAAGACCTCCAACTTTGAACCACTATATCTACAGAAGTTACCATCAGATATGACCAAACTTAGAAGCTCTTAATAACCACATATTTGAACTTTCATCCCCCGGAAACAGAACCCAAAAATTCCATCTAGTTCTTCAGTTACAGCCTTAAAAGAAAAAGTCACCAAACTGGGCCGCAATGCATCCACTTCCGGTCATCGTAACTTCAACATTTCTGTACATTTGTAATCGATTCTTTTTGATTGCCCTCGAAAATCTGCATTCTCATGATTTTCTATGCACTCTCATGATTCTCACTGCTTTATTCCAGAGAAAGAAAGTTGGCTTCCCAGCCAGTCTTGTACTATGTCCTACTGCGCATGCGCGGACGCAGTCCTCCTTATATAAGCGCTGGCGCCGGACCATTCTTCATCTCTTTTTCTCTGCAACGCCACGCGAATGCAACTGCGCGTCCAGCTCCTCATCCCATCCGCTCCTCGTTGCCGTTCCTCCTTCATTCCTTGGACTTTAGGGAGAGCTTTAGGGAGAGCTTTTGGTTCCGGGTTAGGACGGCTAGTGCATCATTCCCGTCGAACTGGACGCGGCTTGCTTCCACTCCGTCCGTTTGGCTACGATCCGCTAGACAACGATCCGCCGGACGACAGTCCATGGCGTCAATCCACAGGACGACAGTTCGCTTAGCGTCCGTCCGCCTGTCGGTCCGCCATCCACCATCCACCCGTCCGCCGTCCACCTAGTGGTCCGCTTGGCATCGGCCAGACGGCCGTCCGATTGGCATCCATCCACAGCACGGCGGTCCGCTTGACGTCCGTCCACCTGACGGTCCGCCACCGATCCGTCCACCGTCTGCCTCACGGTCCTCTTGACAGCGTTCCGTTGGGTAAAACATCCGCCTAACAGCGGTTAACTCGGCATCAGTCAGCTTAACAGCGATCTGCTTCCATCACTTTGTTTGGCATCAGTACTCTACACCGATTCCCCTATCCCCTCCACAAAAGGGGTGCGGGGGGGGGGGGACGCTTACTTCCGTTTAGTGATGTAGCCTCACGTTCCTTACACCTCTCGCTCAGCTTCCTTGCCCTCCGTTCGTGGGGTAGAAAGGGGATGCTTGCTACACGTTCCAATACTGTGCTGACACCCCGTTCCGTCTCGACTCCCTTTCGTCTGATGAAAGACAAGTAACCGAACAGTTTGGATTACAGCTGTCCCTCAAGCTGCTTTTTTGCTGCACATCCCACTGTTCACACTACAGACCGTTCAAGTCGCCACCCACTGCGCAGCCTCCATTATTTCAATATCGAAGCACAACAGCAGCTGCCTCCCTTTTTCAAGCCAGGGTTCGGACGCGTTCCTTTCGAAACAGATCCCCGATCACCTGTCCTCCTGCTCAACCTCCGTTGCCGTGAGGTGTGAGGAACGAGGGGGAAGGACGCATCCTCCTACACGGACACATGGAGTACTAGCCACCTGCATCCTCCTCCCAGTGCTGTTGCTACTCACATCGGTTCATTAAGAACTAACAACAAGGATCTATACCTTTATACCT
>JAHWFP010088686.1:0-14657 GCA_023313725.1 Lithobius niger | reverse complement strand
GTACAGTATTTACTGTTTCCGTCCCCGACCACCTGTACAGCTGTCATCCTTAGGATGCCTATCCAATCCACACCTTTACTAGGCTCACCGTACCAATCCCTAGCCGATTTACAGGCTGTCCTGCCACCTTCACCATCCGCATCGCTACTACAATCTTCGCCATGCCAGTCTCCAAGCAAGCTAGCGGACAGTTTTCCAGTCTCCAAGTTGCTGGACTTATGAATTCTTCTCTTCACAAGCCCCTCGTCGCCACGGTTCCCGGTCCACCACGGCTCCCGACCCGTTGCTTGAGCCCCTCGCATCCTCTAAAAATTGAATATGCTTTTCGTTCCGTTCTAACACAATAAATAACACGTTTCCCCCTTGGGCCTTCAATTTGGTCCTCTCGGCATTTTACCTGTATAACAACAGGTCGTTTTTCCTAAGGCTATCGCGGCGACGTAACAGCCTCGAGCTCTTCCCTGTCCTCTTCATCTTCAGATCCGCTGGTCCTCACGACCGGTCCGTCTCTCTGCTTCAAGCATCGTGTCCTCCTCTGCTGTGGACAGCACTTGGCAACCTCGTTCCCAACCTCTCTGGTCCCGGTAGAAGCTTCGCTCCCGGTTACCGCTACCTTGACTCTAGGAGCAGGCAGACAACGGACCACTCCATCCGTTCCCCACATTAGAATCATTTGTCCCCACGAACGCTGCACCGCCATTCCGGCCGTTCATCTCTTCACCGTTACTCGGCGGTCCGCCGGCTGGTCCTCCGGGGCGTCCGGTTGCAGCTTCGCTCCCGGCTCTTCCTCGTCCACATCTTCCTACAGACCCAGACACTGCCAGTCCTCTGCCTTCAACTACTGGTCCGGTTACTTCCCCACATGTACCGAGCCGCCGCTCTGGCCGCTCTCTAGTGAGACGTTCCTTCATCACATCCATCATTTTAACCAACACGGATCGAATCACTGCCGATTCACTGGAATACGATCCACGGGACGGCGACTCGCTTTACAATGATCCGCTTATCGTCCTTTCGTTCATGCCAGACGCTGCTTGGCGACAATCTGCCTAACAGCAGTACACCTGACATCGCACAAACAAGCCAACCTGCCGTTCCACGCCGCCCCAGCCAAGAGTTGGGACGTGTTCCTTTCAAGACAGATTCCCCATCCTCTGTCCTCCCTCGGTCCTCCTGCTCAGCCTCAGCTGCCACGAGGTATGGGGGGGGGGAGGATACGGCCTCCCATACGGTCACGTGGAATATATATGAATATTAAACCTTCCTGTCTTCACCGGCCAATACACTTCCTCTTGGTTCCACAGTAGAACCATTACCCGTTCCCATCCGCCGGGCTCCATCCGTTTGCCCGTTCCATTTCTATCTGACCACCTGCACATAAGGTTGTGTCTTTCATGGACCATGTCCCTCTGTCCTCCTGCTTCCCGGCAAGTCTTCGTTCGTTCGTCGATCCACCGTTCCTATAAAGGGTGACAATGAACACTCCAAGGTTCTTCAGTCCGGTTCCTCACCTTCTCCTATGTTCTTCTGCAACCAACGCCACGTTGCTGTTCTGTACGCTGTATCACCGTTGCTGAGCAGGGAGTGTATGATCCTCCCCATCCCTGTGGTTTCTCCTCCCTTGCAACGGCCGCCCCCCGGTCCCCCGTTCCTTGTGGTTCGGTCCTCCCATCATAGACCTCGCTGGTTTTAACTGTGTGTCTTCAACGTTTCGATGCCTCTTCCACGATCCTCGAGGCTGCTCCCGGCAGCCGCTTTTCCTACACGTCACTCCCAGTGTTTGGGATTGCCTGTGGGCTGCCTAATGCGCCCGGTCACAGAATGCTTCACATACCGGCTTGTCCCGTACATTAAGGGTCTTCGTTTCCTTCCATCTGTCTTCAGTTAAAACTGACAATCCGCCTTGTCTTCCAGTCTACATCTGGTTAAGATACGTTTTCGTTGCCCTCTTCAGTTACGCATTTATGTAAAACCTTTACTATAACTACATCGTTACTCCGATATTCCCTAAGGGTCTCAGTCATGTATTAGCGGCTGTTTCTCCTTTACCCTGGAACCTGTTTGCATCCGCTGCGCCACAAGCCGCTTCTGCTCCTAACGTCCGACTCGGTCCACGCCTTTGCACATCCACACTTATACCTACATATCCCGCGATGGGAATGCATCGCACATTGGACGTTTCTCCATCGATCCGGAATCGTCTTTTTGCCGTCCGGTTGCTTTCAGGTTCGTTGAGTCAGTTGACTTAAGGGTAGCCAGTCCGTACCCAGGGCGACCATCACCAAGGACCCACCTCCGGTGACGAAGTCTGTTGAGTGCATAGAAAACAGGTAATGGAGATTTTCCAGGGCAATCAAAAACTCTTATCTTTCCAGCTAACCTGGTTAAAGATAGTTTTTGTTGCCCAACCGAAAATATATATTACCTGTTTTTCAACAAAACAACCCACCCTTCTTCCCCTCTTGAGTTACCAACCTCTCCGGTCCCGGTAGAAGCTTCGCTCCCGGTTACCGCTAACTTGACATTTGGGAGGTTTATTAAAGAGATGAAGAATGGTCCGGCGCCAGCGCCTATATAAGGAGGACTGCGTCCGCGCATGCGCAGTAGGACAAGTACAGGACTAGCTGGGGAGCCAACTTTCTTTCTCTAGACTAAAGCAGTGAGAATCATGAGAGTGCATAGAAAAACAGGTAATGTATATTTTCGGTTGGGCAACAAAAGCTATCTTTAACCAGGTTAGCTGGAAAGATAACGAGTTTTTATTTTCTTTTAGGCATAAAGCCAAATTATGATAGCTTAGTTGTGGGTTAGGAGGGGCTTCCTTTGCAAAGGTACTTAACCTCATGATACGGTTGTTTTAAACATAAGTGTGATGTTATTTATCTTATTTGTTGCGCACCAAAAATTATGAAAAATGTCCAGCCTCCATGAAACTAGTTATCTGCCACTGCAAATAATGCTCATTTTAATACTTTTTAGCATTCTTTAATAACTTATTTTTTTATCCCTTTGCTATTTTAACTTGCCCCGTGAACACTACCACTTGCTCGACATGTTATATTACCAATTAATTTTACCGGACACAAATTTTTAATGTAAATAGTTTCCTTGAAAATCGCCGATCGTGACAACCATTCATAAGTCAACAAACTAGCTTTCCTTCTATTAATTCTGAATATCATATAAAGATCTGTTTACCATGCAATCCCAAAGTCAGTCTGTGCCATACACTTCGCCCCCCCCCACCTAGTGGGGTGTCTAACACTGCAGTTTACCGTTAAAGCTTGTTAAATTTGATAGTAATGTTTTATTCATTACACAAGCCTCTACGCTAAGCTTTAACATGAGCCATTTCACAAAGTACCATATTTTCCCAGTTAGAAGCGCCAGGCGCTTAGGAAATGTGAGTGGAGGGCGCTTCCATTTGGAGGTAAAAAACGTCACTAGTGCATACTAATACCAGCTACTGTTGGCCTTCAAAAACGTTTATTATGTTGTAATCCAAGGTAAAATAAAAACTATTTTGCCTTTTTGTACTGTGTACTACCTTTATACTGCACACATGGTACCATACATAATCAGCACTGCACGCTGCTCGTCCATGAAAAACGCCAATACTGTAGCTCACGCTACAGCAGCTTATCGGTTACATGCTCCACGCACTCTTCTCTCATCATCATCATCATCATCTGTGCAGGAACAGGACATTGGACCAGAACGGAGTAAGCGATCAACGATGCGATCATGGAGGAAGAAAGACGCGATGCTCAAACTCGAACGAAATTGGTGCTATTAATTAAAAGTTGATTTGAAATTACGATGTTAACAGTTACAAAAACTGAAATCTTGAAACGAGCTACAAGATTTTATGAATTATTACAAGATATGCATGGCGAAAAGTGGAAAAATTACGAATTTTAACTCGGTTTTCCCGTGATTTGTATGACTGCTGCTGTTGAGTTCAGTAGGTGAACGTTAGGCTTATAGAGAAACGGGCCTTTTTTGATTTAACGTGGCAATAAACTCCCGTATAACCCGCAGGCCCGATTTTTTATTTATTTCTTTTTTTAATTTTGCGTATTTTATGTCGGCGCTTATAATGAGGAAAAAATAATAAAAAGTGCCAACATTTCCTGGGTAAATACGGTACTCCTGTAAATATTCAATCCATAGTCAATATTTTAATGCAAAGGCCTTTTCCCAAAGTTCATTTGAGTTAGACTCAATTTGGCCTGTCTTTACATGTCCCTACTCCTTCAAACAGCTCTGCACCAATACCCTTTGCCAAACTTGACTTCTCCTCCCACTACTTCTCCTGGCCCTCCACCAATCAGACCACCGTAGCTCTCCTTGGCGTTTGCGCTTTGGTCGCCAAAATCCGATGCTGTGACATAAAAAGCACCAGTTGCCCTTCCTCCATAGCACACTCACAGATCTCAAGCTAGAGCTGGTCACGCCGATCGGGATAGAAGACGATGCCTTCCAATTGTTGCCATGCCGGGCAAATGATAGTGGTTCGTATTCACGTAGTTTAAAATTGAAAGTTATACTTTAGGCCCCCAAGTCTAAATTATTAGTTTAATTTTAATACTTCTAGCTTTGAGAGGGTTATGATTTAACTTAAGAGCATCGACAGTTTGTCTTTAGTTAACCATGGTGTCAGGGTGGTTCTCTTCCTAAAAATCATGTCATCTTGTTTAATTTAAACAAAAGTTCTTCTTAAATTGCTAGTGTTTGTAGCGGCAGAGCTAGTGCAGATTTAAAAGAAAGTTTAGTATGATTTGAAAGTGTACTTTGCAACCCTACTTCCTGTACCACTCTGCAGAGGGAGAGGTGTTACCTATTATTATTAATTTTTTTTTTGGTAATGAAATTCAGGACAACAGAATAAAAGGAATGCAGATTTATACAATTGTAAATAAATATACACATACATCAGACACTTTCAATATACAATTGCCTAGAGCTGTAAATATCTATCTCCTTTCTGGTAGAAAAATAGGCTATTATTTACACTTTAATTCCTTTCTCTTCGTCCCTTATTCACTACGTACACAACAGCACTAACGAATATTTCAGAAGGTGGTTTAATGGAGAAATAAGACCAGCTTATTTAGTCTCTGTTTAATTATAGGCTAGGCTACACCCAAGAACCTTAGTTAATTGTCAATTAATTTTATTAACCTTAATTACTTTCAAGTTTTTAAGGATTCTAGATTCTTCTTTCACCCAGTTTTATTTTACACCCTTACTAAAGCCGTAAACTACGGTATACTGCGTCTTCATAACCCTTTCCCCGTTACCGAAAATTAATATTTACCCAACCCTTCCTCAAAATTATCGTTTTAGGCATGACGTTCAAAATAATTTAGGCTTTGGAACTTCAAGTCAACAAAATAAACACACACAAATATTATGCATTCTTTAGTTGCGGTACTCGACGTGAAATTTGGCTAATGTTCAAAGGTGTAATTAGAATTTGAAAAACAGTCACACACAACGCGGCTTGCCATGACTGACTTACGTAGGCTACACAGTTTGTTTATACTCAAGACCGTCTTGTTAACCGCTGCGTCGGTCTTCAATTAAATTTTCCCCGGTTACGACGGGAATGGGTACCGTGCACTCCTTGCGAAAGTCATTATGGCTTACCAGCCATCGGCGAAACGAAAGAAATTCCACCTCAACCACTGCTTTGCCGTCTTGAAATTCAGGAACGCTGTTGTTTTACCGGCCCGCCATCTTGTTTTGCCGCTCCTTGACGAGCGTGCGATGAATGCAGCAGGTCAACGAAATTTTCCTTCCATCCTTTGGTTTCGCAGTGCTTGGAAAACGAAGTTTGCTTAAAACAAAGATTTGAAGAGTTACATTTCGGACAAGCATGTTTTGACAGGCGTCATAGTACGAGAGACAACATCGAAGAAGAACGTGGACACTTGTTGCCGACTAGTTTTATGCAACGAGCTTTCACCAGTCACGTGGCACACGCTTCTTCACATGGCGAGCCCACTAGATGTCACTTCACATGGCGAGAAATCTTTTGGAAACCAGTGGCACCATCTCTGATTTGGCCACCTAACTATTTTTTATTTTTTCGTACCGCAACTAATATTTCGTACCGTAACTATGTTGTACCGCAACTATAATTAAATACACTAAACTACCCTATTTCAAATAAACCCCGTTTTTTAAAATTTTCCTTTTTATATTTTTTTTTTGTTATTTGAAGCATTCCACGTTACAACTTCTTACACTAAACTGTAGGCCCGAAATTGTAACATGTATTTGCTTTGTTTGAGAGGTTGAAATAGACCTATAGGTTAACCATCCTATGTAAGGTTTTCAAGAACTGAAACCCAGTTCGGTGTTTTTCTTTTTCTTTCGGATTACTAAATTGTAAATTCAAAGTGCTTATTTAAAGCTATCCTGTAAACTAGCGTGATGTGTAAATTGTTATTTTATATTTGTTGAACTGCCTAATAAACCAAGAGTTTAACGTCAGTTTGTTTTTCACCCAGTCATGTTGATTGCAGAGTTAGATTTAATGTTAACATTACTTAGTAAAACTCCACAGTTTAGTTCTTAGTGCCATTGTGAACTAAGCCACACCTTCGGAGTGCACTTTTGCCATCAAAAAACTAAGTCGTACCTTCGGGACGCAAAACCCCACTAAGTGGGTGTTGTGCTTCAGCGCCGATCTTGGAAGAAGCGCAGCGAAGAAGAGCGCATTGCATGCGAATAGGGAGCATAAGTAGCAGGCGCAAAGGTAGGGAAGCGCGCGAGCTTTGTGAATCGTCACAAAATGAACACCAAAAAGTTCGCTTAAATTCACTTCAAGGACACCTACTTCGTCCTGCAAATTTTCAACATCCCTCAGATGTCTTCTTCAGGCCTTGAGGATGTTCGGACTTTGAACTACATCTGTCTTTCTGACCACTTGTGCATTCGAACTCGTTCTGACCACTTTGTGAATCGTAAGAAATTTTGGATTTCGCTTTCGATTTTGGAAACTTTGTACCTGTCGATTTTCAGATTTTTGTAGCATTTAAGTACCGTAAGAATTTGTAACCAGTGTCTTCCTTGAGGCGACGGGCGCAACTTTTGTGGAGAGAGGGGAGCGTGTGAGAATGGCAAGCTGCACCCAGCTCTCCATTTCCCACCCAGCTGGCCTTTCCCAATGCTTTCACGCTCGCGCGCCACCTGGCGGTCAGTCGAAGCAGAGCAACGGTCGAAATGGGCGAGTTAACATGTAACCTGTCGAGCTCATCCAGTAAAAGTCATGATTAAGCCATCGAACCCTGGACTCGTGCTTCGCTTGGGGAAGGTCGAAGGGAAGAAGTCACCCGACCCTTGCACGGTTCTTACAGGTCCCTCAGATCATCCTACCACCTTCGGTGCCCCCTTTCCTTTGTCTGACAAGAACCGACAGGCCCTCCTTTGAAATGTTCGTCTATTTACTGAGGCCCTTTCCCAATTTAACCTTAATGTGGCCGCCTTTCTCGCGGCCGCTCGTAAGTTTGCTATTGACGTCGCACAATGTCATACCGACCGCCTCGAACTTCTAACTCTGCTAGTTGAGGCTGCAGACCTGCCTACCTTGTGAACGGTGCAACAAAAACAGGATACCATCATCCGGTTCCTTAACGAAACAAACATATCCCTTATGGAAGAAATGAGTCGTGTCCAGGAATTACTTGTCGACGCGCCATTAAGCCTCAATCCAGGAATTACTCAAGTCTCGTGTACCTGATACCGCTGTGCCGTTTCATGCCGTTTCACTTCTATCTCCAGTTTTTCCAGTCCCTGCCACTTGGCGCACCTATCACACGGCCTTATCAAGATCCCGATGACCAACTTGAACACATCCACCTGCGACGGTCGCTTCGGACGACTTCCTCCAGCAGTCAGGCAGGTAAAGCTAGCCCTGCACTGTCCAAACAATCTTCCCGTGGCACAGTGGGCCCCCTTGGAGGTATCTCCTGAGTCACCAATTCCGATTGCTCCTGTAGATCCACCCATTCGGTCTGAGGCAACTTTTCTTGCAGATCATCCTGCACATCTGTCCACTGACCCTCACATCGCTTCTCCGAGTTTTCCTCATGGTGCACCGATGGCATAACCGACTGGACTACGGCCTCGGGTACTCTGAACCTCCCGCACATCTCGGCTTACAGCGTGTGGCAGTTCAACACTGCCACAGCCTTCGTTCCCGTTTTCCCTTGTGCAACGCCTTCCACTACTTTTCTTCCCTTCGACACTTGTCAGCGCAGGGCATCCGGCATGGCTCTAAGTTTCCATGCGTTACCATAAGATGAGTTCTTCTCTTCAAGACTCGGCTTGCTTCGTTTGGAGGAACCCGTCCCTCACCATTGTTCGGCGTCTTTCCTGAACGATCATCTCTTCCTTTTCCATCCTTTCTTAACCCTTTAAGGAGTATGTACGTATACAAACGTTGGCAACGATGTGGCCTAATAGAGTATGAACGTATATATACGTGCATGGAAGTGCGGGTAGAAAAATGTAATTTTCGGCCAAAATATCGACGAAAAATTCTGAAATTCGCTACCTGATATGTTGTTACGTTGTGCATCGATTTCTGTAATTAAAATGTTGTTACCGATGTCTATAATTTAATAAAAAGTACTTTAGTTGAGTGTAGTCTCACTAAAAACTACAAAAATGTCGCGTTCGTTCGTTTTTTTCCGAAGTTAGAAGCAAAAAATTGGTCATTTTCGATCAGCGGTAGCGATCGGACCGTTTGACTGGGTGCCGCCATCTTGGATTCGTTGAAAAGCTGGAATTCCCCTCTATCCTGGCCTCTCAACATATTATTTCGATGGCCATTTGGCATTGGCCAATCAGACGAAATGTTAGAGGCTGTTTCTGGCTGTCTCGAGCAACATTTCCAATGCACTTGAAGATCGCGTTCCCTCATTGGCCAGTTGGTACCACGTGACCGATTTGGCGCATTCTCATTGGCAGACGAGCGATTTCACAATGCCGCCATGGTGCGCTCCAGATTTCACATGAGCGCTTGTGTTCAGTTCGTTGTTGAAAATTATGAGAAAGATGAAGTTTCACTGCATTAAAAAATTAAAATAGCAGCTACAATGGAAAACTAAAATGGAAAAGGAGCCTATAAACCTTCACACTGTCGCTTATAAGGTGGGAACAACATTTTGCAGCGTAACTAACGACGACTTTCGGACGCGTTTTTTCAACATGGAAATTTTCAGATTAAGTTCATTACCGCCTGTAATTTTATGAAATCGTTCTCCAAAACTATTAAAGCAATTTATCTGATTTTTTTCTGTGCACCTTAATAAATATTTGTTGCGTACACGTAGCAAGTTTAAGATCATCGTGTCCAATATTTTTCGCAAGAATAAATATTTCGTTACTGCCTCAATCCTTGAGTGACTACCAAAAAAAAAACTCACTTCATGCGCGACGACAATTTTTTTTTAACTCACTCCTTAAAGGGTTAACTACCACACAGCTGTGCTCTCATATCCTCAGGATGCTCGTCTACAAAAAAAAAAAAATGAAAGGCTTCCATCATACGGAATGAATCCTTTCATCACGGACATGCTGCAGCTCCAGTTCCTCCAATGGACTCACTCTTACATAACTCTTCAACTTTGTTATCTTCCACTCCAGTTCAATGTTTTCACTACACACTGGAACAGACTTTTTCTAACGGCCCTCGGTCCTTCAGGCTAATTTGTCGCCTGGCAATTTCACCGGCTTTTCCGGACCTCCTCTCCAACGTTCTCCACAGAAGTTTCGTCTTAGACCCTCCTAGAGCTTCCTGTTACCCTTCTTGTCTCAGACCCTCCCTATCATCACCACCTTATTGAGGTAATGCGTTTTTTGACATTACTTTTCATGTACTAAGCTCATTTCCTCAGGCCCAGAATACGACCGACCTGGCGGTTCCTCATCTCGGTTCTCCTGTTGTTATCACCTCCCCTCTTCACGGTCCTGGCCTCAAGCCTCGGACCGTCATTCATCCGGACCTTCGCTCACCGCTTGGTCGGTTGTTTCACTGGATGCTATCCAGGGGTCGCCGGCTCGCAGAGCGGGTATTTTTCAACCGTGGTCCCACTGCCTTTTTGACGAGGTGTGCTAAATAAATAACAGGTTATGTTTATTTTATGGCATAAAAACTAAATCTTACTAGGGGTACCTGGTTGAAGATTGTTTTTATGCCTAATGAAAATATAAATTACCTTCACCCACCCAACCTCCCCTCTCGTCCCCAAGGTTGTGGAGAGGAAGAAAGATGGGTAAGACATTGGCCGAGTGCTTATATATGCTGGCTAGCTCTGGCGCATGTGCAATAGAGGAGAGCTTTAAGCCCGGCAGGAAAGCCAACTTTTCATCGCTAGGGATTGGGCAGATCAAAGGAAGGGAACTGCTAAATAAATGACAAATCATGTATACTTTTATTAGGCAATAAAAACAATCTTCAACCAGGTAAGATTTAGTTTTATTTTGGAACCTTACCTCCTATACCTCTACTATATTTCAAGGTCTACCTAACTAAAACAAAAAACTGCTGCTGCCATGTCGCTGGTGCACCCATGCAAGCCACCGGTGCACCTTTCTTTCATTCTGAATTCACCTTCCTAATTGGTTCATCCCTCCAGACCACATACAGTAATCCTGGTGGCCCTGGTAATAGTATTGTGGCAGCCACTCCTGCTCTACAGATGCCCCTTTCACAGGATGGGGTGTCGACTTCGAAGGACGGGTGAAGTCTCGATTGAGGTCCCAGAGAGTGATGTTGTTGCACATCAATGCTTGTAGCTATGCAGTCCTTCTGGTTCTGAGTGCTTCTAGTCCTTGGTTGCTCACAGGATAATGCGATTTACATCAAACAATATGTCTGCCATTGCCTTCCTCATGAGGGAAGGGGTCATCCACTCGGCCCTACTTCATCAAGACGCATATCTAGTTTTCATATTTCATAAGTTTTCATAAGTGGATTTGTCAGTATTCGTGTCCAGAGTACGATGAATTCCGACGATGGAATGGACCCTCCGTCACAAGAGTTGCGACCAGATATTCGCCTTCCAGAACCGGGGGTACGGGTGCCCTGTCAATGATCCGGGCTGTTTGTGTTCCTCTTCCCATTTTTTTGGGTAATGCCTCGGAAGGTTCAATCTGTTCATACTGATTGCCCGCTATATTATTAGTCTGCGCATCCATGGCTTGTCGATTTCCTGGCATGGCTGGTTAATCTATCCAGGGTGTTGCCACTCCAGGGTGTTGAACAAATTATCCAGGGTGTTGAACGAATTTCCTGTCCCAGTGGAGGGACAGAATTCTCCACTGCAACCTCCCTAGATTACACCTTAACAATTAGCTACTTTCCGCTGACTGTTCCAAACCTAGGTTTTCACCGGAATTGTCCGATAGATTACTACATACTCAAGGGAACCCGCCATTGGAATTCACTGAAGTACATGGCGGAGAGGGCTTATGGTGTAAGGCCCACTAGGCAGCTTCCTCCAGTCCCGCTGTGAGTGTTCCGGGTTACAGGTTGTGTGGAACTCGTCTCTTCTAACCTTTTGCCAAACCTCTTGCGGTCCCATGGAATAGACCATCTGCATACCCGTTGACTTTTTTCCACCTGGGATTTTCTCGTAGTACTGAAGTCTCCTACTACTGTTATGCGATCAGCCTGTTTGGAGGTGCTGATGATGAACACTGCTTTCCTTCGCCTTTGACCACTTCACGTGGCAGTGAACTGTGGGTCTACCTAGACATCCAGGGCAATATCTCTCCTGTGTGATCCTATATTTCAAGCCGAAACCATTGTCCTGAAGAATATTTGTTACCTCTCCAAGGGCTACTCCCATTGCAACCTGGGGAACCTGAATGACTCCAGTGCTCAGTTCCGGCTCTCAGATTCTACTTAAACAGTACTCAGGACGCGGATGTCTACAAAGGGCTCACCGCTTTGTTTTTCTGTTTTTACCTTATGCATCCACAGTCAAGTCTTTCTCTCCGATGATGGTGTCGACTTGGTTGTGGGATGTAATTTGGTGTGCCTATTAACTGGCCCAATGACTTCCGTCAATCTACGTTGAATGATATATGAACAGAAGTGGAAGAAATGGTTTGGATTGTGTAGGGAGAAGAAGATGAAGCAGATTGACTGAGCGAGCACCCGGTAGCACAGTTTTTAGAGCAACTGTTCCAAGGCGGCTAGTCCACCCATTAAGGGCTATAGGTCCGTCATCAGCTAGGTGTTAGCCCTATCTGGTGAGGTAGTGAATAGCAATGCAATCGCAAAACTCTTCCAAGCGTTCGGGGTCCAAAGACCTCAGACTCTATGGTTATTCTCAGAATGGAACCGCCACCTCGTCCTGAGTAGTTTGTCCAAGGCACCTTACGAACCCCTCCATAAGGCTCCATTTACGTTGCTTTCTTGCAAGACGTTTTTTACTGGCCTTAGCAACAGCAGCCATATAGGCAGAAAATGCTGCACTGGTGGGTAGAGATTTCCTGCAGGTGTAAAGTGACTCCTATTCCCTCCAGATGTTCGGGCGAAATACCAAAAAACTGAGCTCCCTCTCCCTCCCCTCCCTCAAAACACCAACAGTGGTCAAAGCCTTAACCCCGGTTGTAGGTCAAGGATGCTTGTAGATAGTACTATACCTTATATGATCTCTTCGCTTTTATCTCAAGGCAACGAACCACATAGGAGGAGTTCGTCCAAGGAAACGGGAGGGGTGCCGCTCCAGGCTCAGAAGGATTCTCAAACAAGTCAAAGTATCCGTGGACTCCTCTGTTTTTTTAATGAAGAAAGGTTTGGGAGAGCCTTCAGGAGAAGCAGGGTCTCCAGCAAACATGGTCCAGAGGCTCAGTTGGGTCATCAAAAAAATATATGAAGATACATTCAGGCGGTGACGAGGGGCCACAAGAGTCCATTATCTAAGGGACCTGTTTGCATCCCTGGCATATGCCGCAGGGATAATATACAAGAACTAATGCAGGCATGCTCGTGAAACACCGCACCACATTTGTTAGCCACTACCTCTAGCTGGGACATTAGAGTAGTGGACAGAAGTACTCTAAACCCAAATCATGTGGTGTTTTTACCAAGTCATGTGGTAGCGGGAAATAGCCTCTCTGGACAATGAGAGAGTTGATTGACCCAGAGCATCTGAATGAAAAAAAGATTAACGGTTGATATAAATTGTTCTATGTTATTGATTGGGTCTCGTATTAATTAAGGCTGTAGACCGTAGAGGAATTAAACACAAAACCAAGCAAGCAACATTCTCGGAAAAAGAGATTGGCATGCTTAAGGCGGGATAATTACCTAGTAGTAAGAAGTGTAGTTCCTTAAAGGCAGGTAAGCGCTATCATAACTGAACAGCTAAATAGAAAAGGTAAGTATTTTAGGATAAGTAAAAACTAATTTTAGGTATATATTCCTTGTTTTTTTCTGTAAACATGGTGCAAATTTGAGAAAAAAAGTAATTTCCAACATATATCTTTCTGCTGAGGAATTAGAGGAAAGAAGAAAAAACTACCCTAACTGCTAGCCAACTATGGTAATTAAAAAAGAAAACAGGAAACATTAATGTATAAGGGTTCGTGACCCTCTCTACAATGCTAATTTTTGTTAGGGTAATCCCACCGATTAAGAAATCTCAAGTTTACTGGAAATACTTGGGATTTGGACCACATTCTAATTTGCAGTTTTCTAATTTTGTCATTTAACCCTGAACTTGGGTGTGAATAACTTGGCGTTTGGAAAACGTGAAACACAGAAAATTGACGCTCAAAATTCAAAAGTCAACACGAACTAACGATCGCAAATTTTCAATAGGCAGATGACTAAAAAATATAAAATGTTCGTTGTCCTCCTATCTTCATCAGGCGGCTTCTGTGTTTTCTTCTGTTTACATCTCCGTTGCCATGTGCTTCGTTGAGGTTGTTTAAACTCTGCGGTTCACATAGCAAGCGTCAGGACTATCTTGTCTCTCATGCCTAGTGCCATGTCAGATAGGCCTGACACATGCAGTAGGCTGCGTGAACCGCCGAGTTTAAACAACCCCGACGAAGCACGTGGCAACAGCGATGTAAACAGAAGAAAACACAGTTAGAAGCAGCCAGATGAAGATACGAGGATGAAGACATTTTATATTTTTTAGTCATCTGCCTCGTGATTGTTAGTTCGTGATGACTTTTGAATTTTGAGCATCAATTTTCTGTGCTTCACGTTTTCCATTTGAACATTCAAAGTATAATGGTTTTTTTTTTTTTTTTAACTGGCGTTTTGATATCACACCTTGAAATGGTTAAAAGGCAGGAAACTTTTAACAAGGTTTGTTTTGGGGAGATATCTTGCATTGCTAGTCAGTAAATCACAGTATTGGTTAGCATAACATTGCTCTCTACACAAATAAGGCAGAAGGCCAAAGGGCAGCTGTAGTAAGTAGTGTTGAGAATCCTCCTTCAACTGTTTAAACTAAAAATTATCAGTAAAATTGACCCCTGTTTGCGTTAAATTCCACCGTGTGGCGTTTTTCCTACATTTTTCTGAAAATGTATTCTTGTCTACTTTTGAGTACAGTAAACTGCTTTAAGAACATGTTACTGCTCAAGGATTTTTGATTACTATTAACCCCTCCACT
>JAHWFP010088685.1:44998-59777 GCA_023313725.1 Lithobius niger | reverse complement strand
CTGCTCCCTTCCTCCCTCCCTTCCTTTTAATATTTGTTCTGACAATTTTTTTCCCCCGGACCGTTTCATTTTTTTCAGAATTACGAAACGATTTTTCGTTGATCGAAATGAAATCAGTCGCATGTTTCTCGTGAACCTGATTATTGTTGATCCTCAAAACTGTTGCATTCTTTATTTGTCTGTAGAATGTATGACTCAGTGTAGAATCCACGCTATTGACGCACACAAAAAAAATTTCTAACAATTGGTTTTAACAATTGTGTTCTAACAATTGGTTTCTAACAATTTCAGATAGATCTTCCTTAATTTCCGGCCGAGTTGTTTAATTGCTATTCCGAGTTGTACGCTTCATCAGCATCATACAAAACTTCACGGGAACGGAAAAAGTAAGGGAGGAGGAAGGAGGGCTGGAGTGGGGGAGGGACGAGAGGGAGAGGGCGGAGGATCAACAATGTAGGACAATTCTGTTCAATAGTTTTTCCGTTTTATTATTACAAACAAACCCCAATGAGTCACTTCGTAAGGAGCTACACTCGCTTCGCTCGCTCTGCTTCAATAAAGCAATGTTTTATACCACAGTATATAGTGTGCACGGCGTATCGTGAGTCTTGCACGTATTTTGTGATCGGCTACGTCTTCCTGGAGGGGGTGGCTTTAACCGACGGCCGCCATTGTTTTTTGTAACTACTTTGGATATCAACAAGGCATTCTGCGACCAAACACGTACAATCGATTATTTGTGTTCATTATGGGCCGAACTCAAGGTGGGCGGCAGACACTATAGTTCATTTCCTCTTATTGGCGGAGCGAGCGAGCGAAGCGTAGCCTATAACGGACACCAAATTGAAAAATGTTGGTTGGTTGGTTGGTTGGTTGGTTGGATGGTCCGTTGGTTGCACATTTTTAGTCTGGGTGGAGCCCAAACGAAAGATCGGATTGGAATGAAAATTGGTACAACGCTTGATATACCAAACAGTATTGCTGAACCAAAATTTGACGTAAATCGAACAATTATTACGGGAGAAATAACAAATTTTCAAATTTATTTCTAACACTCACCATTGTAAATTTGGAATCGTGAATAGTTAAGGAATTCCGACGACGCATACACCTTGCTGGGTGGTACTCAAGTGAACTTAAAAAAACACGGAAAATTAAATTTTCGTTTCTGCTTTCTAGCCGATAACCTTTTTTGACGTCATTCAACGAAATAATAACATTTCGCCCTTGCATTCAACCACTACAGGAAGAAACGTTTCCTGGTTTTATTCTTTTCACGGAACTTCCAATACGATTTGTCGAAAATCATAATTTTTCCAAGTTTGTTACTTTTTCTCCAAAACTATTGGTCAGAATATTATGATTTTTGGCAGATGTGTTCTCATACATAATAGTTATGCATAGACACAAGTGTAGATAATTATAATGTTTAAAAATAACTTACTGATTTCATTAGCTATTTTACTGACGGTTCGACGTTAATTAAATTGCAGCCAAAGTTTATTACTTTGTTTTCTGAAAAACTTCACACAAGATTTGTATAATTCTAGTTCAACATCTTAAGGATGATGCATGCTAACTCCAAACAAAGTTCAAAGTTCTAGGTGTTATCGTTTCTGAGTAAAAGGAACATGCATTAGCATCCAATGCAGAAGCTTACACATCTACAACTGTTGCAAATCTTGTAGCTTGAATTGGCATCCAGCTAATTGACATTAATGTCAGCCGATCCCGTATTTCTAATCCATTCTTTGCTTACCTCAGTTCTACCCCTGAGAGTCTACTTGAAGTTCTTCTCCAGTCTCCATTAACTCATGAGTCCATGCACTAATTCCAACGCATTCCAAAGGGCATATACCTTAGGAATCTGTTGAATTAGTGCATTGGCTCATGAGTTAACCCAGTTTACTCCTGAGAGTCTACTTGAAGTTCTTCTCCAGACTCCATTAACTCATGAGTCCATGCACTAATTCCAACGCATTTCGAAAAACATACCTTAAGAATGTGTTGGAATTAGTGCATGGACCCATGAGTTAACTCAGTTTCCTCCAGAGAGTCTACTTGAAGTTCTTCTCCGGACTCCATTAACTCATGAGATGTACTAGTTTCAACACTTATCGAAGGACTTATCTTTTGGAATGTGCTGGAATTAGTGCATGGACTCATGAGTTAACTCAGTTTCCTCCAGAGAGTCTATTTGAAGTTCTTCTCCATACTCCATTAACTCACGAGTCCATGCACTAATTCTAACACATCCCGAAGGACTTATCTTAGGAGTTTGTTGGAATTAGAAACTGGAACACATCGTAAATACATAACGAATGACTAGCAAATAGCTTTCGGCGATCGAGAAGGTCTTCCTGTGCAGATGTTCCTTGATTGTGGATGGCTAAAATCGAAGACTGCAAACACACCCCTGGTAAATTGCTCTTTGAGAAAAAGAAATAACAATGATTGCAGAATTGCCAACTTCATCGCTTTGTGGACATGGAAAAATACCTCAGATTCGCAAAAGAGAGGGGGTTTGCTGATTACTGTGAAGCTCCACTTTACTACCCTTCTTTCAGTGATGACGTCACACTTATTTGTGAGCTCGGTTCTTTAACATTCGGCGAGCAGTAACCATTACTTTGGTTCTACGGTTGTAAAAATCACCTCTAACAATCACGAACCATTACGTGTTCCAAGTCGCGTTAAACTTTAACTGCCGGAAAAGTCATATTGTTTTTGTAGGCCTAACGAGCTAGTGCAACTTCGTTTTTTTTTTCTTTCTTAATTTAAATTTTTTTTTTTAACTTCGGTAAATTTACCTTGAACGTGAGAAACTCTCCAACCTCAACTTAATTCTAGCTCAAGTGCAAACAGCCTATCCTATTAGTTACGGCAAGACGGAAATCCATTCGTTTTGGTGCTGTCTTTTCCAACAGTTTTATTTTCAAATTTTTGCCTCGAAACTTCACCATTTCACGCCCGTGCCCGCTCACACACGTACATTTAGAGTGACAGTTTACGACTGGAATTAGACGTAGCGCAGCGACACCTTCGATCACGAAACCAAACGGCGCGGCGCTTCTAGTGCCCGACCTTTGAAGGGAAAATTTCGTTTCGGTTTCGTTACAGAGCGTGTAATTTAGAGCAGCAGCTTCGAATGTTTACGATCGTTCGTCGTAAAAGAAAGTTTTCTGCGTATCGTAAAACCAGCAACGGAGCTTGAATGTTCTTTTTTTTTATTTTTATTTTTTTTTTACAATTGTTAAAAAAATATAAAAAAGAGTTTTAAAGAATGCTGTAAATTTTCGATGAAAGCGTTTTTGTTCCAAGCTGAAAAAAATAAAATAAAATTGGCAACAATGCGAAAAGCCGTTCTTGAAACTAAGGCGCACCAACACGAAGAACGTCTTAAACCGAAACTGAATCCTGTATAGCCTAACATCATATAGAGTAGTGTGTCGCACGAAATGAGACTTGTCTCGTTTTCAAGACGAGGGCGAGACCGAGACCAACAGGTTAAAATAAAAGAAGAGACCTAGACCAGCAGTGGACAAGATGAGACTGAAGGTCCGAAGTCTCGTTTGGTATCGACCCGGTTTTGCCTGCTTGCTAGAGCTAGCATTGCCGATAATGAATTGTAGCGCACAAAAGAACAGCCACTTTGGTAACATTTTGGTGTACATTTTCGAATGTATTGTATAAATTGTATATGTTGATTTAGCTATCTGCAAACAAGAAGCACCTGAGCGAGATAATTTTTTTTTAAAAGCCTACTTTTTTTTTTAAAGTACACAATAAATATAATGGAATAACGTTTCGAAATTTCCACTATCCCGTCATCAGGTTTAAGTTAAAATTAAAACATAATAAAAACCAGCATCAAAGGTTGTTTAAAACAAAAGTTTATACAATTCAAAACAAAACCGCATACATATTCACTTACTTCCAAAAATACCCCAAGAGAAATGACAGGGCTCATTACTTTAACTTCCGTATTCGCCTTTTTTGAAAGGAAATATGAGATTTTGTTAAAAACAACTTTTGATGCTAGATGACACGCCATGTTTTAAACTTTAACTAAAACCTGATGACGAAATAGTGAAAATTCCGAAATGTTGTTCCATTTTATTTATTGTGCACTTAAAGGCTTTTTTTTTTTAATTATTGATTTAGCTGTAGTGGTGTTCAAGAGATATATCAGTTTGCTGGTGGTCAATATTTTCAGCTTCAAGCGGACAGCTTTTAATGTGGGACATAAATCTACCAACGAAGATAACTCGTTCGGTTATATGGACTACAACAATACTATTTACCAAAATTTATTAATATATTTTAAACCGTTTTTGATGTTATCTAATCGTTATGATACATATTTACACAGCAACACCTACTTTTGGCTGTGTCACATTATAATTATGCATTAGAAAACAAAACAAGCGGTTGCAGCGAATACCTATAGTCGAAACCGGTCTTCTGTACAGTTTTGCCACTTCCAGTGTTGAGGACCACACTTCTGTCACGCAATGCAACAGAGATCTGTATTATATAACCTAAAAGCCGTAACCATCACAATTGCCGGTTAAAATGTGTTGGCTTTAAGGCCTATTTTACATTTTAGGCGTAACTGTCAGCCTTTAGGCCTAATATGCACTTGCAGTTTTAATTTTTGCATTTACCTATTCATTTTTGCAACATGGTCCACCTCCGGGCACATAGTTACAGCATTGTAACGTCATGAGCAACGTATATAGATCAGTGGAAGCGAAGTGATGGGAGAGACGCGATGTAGAGGCGGAGTCATAATAAAATTAGTGTTGTTGATGAAGCCAGCAGCGACTCGTAGCAATTTGACGTTGCCATGGTAACGTGATTTTTATACCTAATTTTCAGTTTTTAGGCCTAATTTTGTTACCTGCAGTTTTAATTTCGTTAAGTAGTAGATATAGGCCTAATGGAGAATTTGATTCGATGGTCATTCATGCAACAATGCGACGAAACTTTTAAACGACGCTTAAATCCTTTTTTTTTAATGGCTGCGCGTTATTCTTACGATTTCAATTCGACGACCAAATGTTATTATTTCATTTAGTTACCGTCGAGGAAGTATATCAGCTATACATAAGGAAGTAACGATGTTTTAGTTTACCGTGTTTTTAAACTAACATTTGAGAGTGAATCTAACGTTGTAAACTGGGGTCGTCTCTATCTGGTACCGTTGAGAAGTTGAATAAAGCGACGGACGAATAAAGTCGTTCCAATAGTCTTCTCAACCGGTATACGACTGTACAGAACACTAAAACGAAACCCCGCCCCCCCCCCATGTTGTTTAACGTATAGAGCAGCGTCATGTGACGTCATACAGCCTACCAGAGATATACCTGCAAGGAGCATTAGATTGAAATTGTGGGTTAAACAACGGCACTTCTATAGTCAAACCAGTGCTTTGACCGTGGATTTCGTAGGCTTAAAAAACCGTTGTTTTCTCCAATCCCTTATGCTACGAGGGTTGTAATCGGAAAATAAAGGTTCCACTTGCTTAAAAATGTCAGCAACTGCCAACAAATCGACAAAAATCGCGCGTTTTAGGCCTAAGAAATCCTGTCTAATAGCATTGGTTTCAGTAAGACGCTCTTCTTTTCCCCCACCAGTGCACCTTGCAGCTAACCCAGTAACTGGCTCAACCATAGATTTATATACAATAATACTACGTCGTGTCACTGCCCTATTGGTATCGGTTTAACTGAGCCAAAGCCAAGACAGGAACGGAACACGAATAAGTTCCTGTAATTTTACGAAGTGCTAAGGGAGTGAACGGTAGTTTTCGAGCAAACCCACTTCTAATTCGCTCCTTACGCCTTAGCTAGGGGACTGCGCACATAGCTTCACATATTAGCCTTCGGCAACAAGGCTTCAAGGCGCCTGCTCACCATTTCGATAGAGTTGCCTATATTCTAAACACAGCATCCACGTTCCAGATTCTCCGTCATCCCATAGGCTGATGTGGGTCACGTGACTCTCGTTCTAGTTATGAAAATCGCGGCGCTGCTGCACGAATAGGTAAATTCCCCATCCCATTTTGAATTTACCGCGGCTATTTTCATTATATTGCTCGAAAATTCTACGGTGCTGCATCTCGAAGTTGAAAATGTAAAAAGGCGCTGTTAAACTTGTACCGACCCTGCTTAGCTCCAGCGTTCCTACTGGCAGGTTGCAACATCAAACACCGAGTAAGGAATCGAGCCCAACTCGCAGCTTTTATACCCGATTGTATAATAGATTCCCATCAATGATTTACGTCATCCAACTAGCCGTGTGCAAAGACCGGGTCGTTCTGGTTTGAACAGTTGGACTAGCTCCCTGCATATCTGTTGGCGCTCGGCCAATTCCCGTGTTGGCGGCGACTGGACAGGCGCGCAGATGCTCATGTAACGGCAAGGCGCACCGCAAACTGTAGGCTCTGTGTTGCGTCTTGCCGTGCATGTAACAGCTGTTACAATTTCAGATACCTGCAATGTAGCTGCAGTGCTTAGTCATGAAGGATGAGGAAATAAAACGCCAACAAGGAGCACATGACTGTAACAACACTAAAAATTCGACGTTTCGGGTCAGACTACGGCCCGTTATCAAGCAAAATTGTTTTAGTCAAAGGCTCTAAAGTCAATGCATTAAAAAACTACACTTTGGGTGCAACCCACAAATCAACAACATATTGTGTCCGCGGCCTATCTCGAGTTCTCCGCAGAACGAACACAGATAATCGATTGTACGTGTTTAGTAGCAGTGTGCCTTGTTGATATCCAAGATGGCGGCCGTCGATTAAAGCCCTCCAGGAAGACGTGGCCGCTCATAAAATACTTGCAGGATTCAAGATCCGCCGCGGATACAATAGGTACAAGTAAAAGCATTCATTATAAAACGATAAAAAAGAACCTCAGACAGGGCAGAACTTGACACAGGGACCCAGACAAACTCCCTACGATGCAGGTCGTTTAAGTGCAGGGAACGTGGTTTCTGTATTTACGTTTTTTTTTGTTTTTGTTTTGTCGTTTTATAATGTTTTTACTTGTGCTTTTGTTGTTGATTTTTGGCTTAACACCCAAAGTGTAGTTTTTTAATGTATTAACTTTAGCTCCTCTGGCTAAAATAATTTTTTTTGCTTGAGTCGTAGTCACGGTCGCCTTTTTAGTGTTGTTCCATGTGTACCTTGTTGGCTGTTTATTTCTTCATCACTCATCTGGTGCTGTATTCCTCTTTGTGTTGCAGTGTTTAGTCCTCGTGAAACCATACTGCTGTATTAACATTTTATTTTTCTAACATTTGTGCTTTTGAACGAGTTATTTTTGTTTTCTTCCTTGTAAGATGATGAACGGAAAGGACACGATTTGACTGAAAATAGTAACCCTATACTGAACAATTAAGCTAAAAAAAAAAGTCGGCGATGGAGTGTTGAAGTGTTTCGATCAGTGTTTAACTCAATTTTCGTTAATTAGGAGTTACGGAGACCAACTTTTCCGCACTACTGCGATTTGAAGTTTAAAAAAAAAGCATTTTTTTTATCCTCCCTACTGGTGGGGACTTGGCTCGGGTTTCCTCCCTAGTCGCCGACCATTTCGAAGAATTCAGGTTACTAGTCTGCCACAATGCCCAAATAAACGCGATGTAAGGTCCTGTTCCATAGAGCAGCGTCAAATAACGTCATATTGGCTACAAGATAGCATCTGGAGGGCATAGCTACAAGGGGCACTAGATTAAAATGTAAGGGAAAACAACGGCACTTCTAGTCAAGACAGTGCTTTGAAGCGGGTTTCTTAGGCTTAAACGAAACGTTGTTTTCTCCAACAACAAAAATCGCGCGTTATAGGCTTAAGAAATCCAGTCTAATAGCATTGGCTTCAGTAAGACGACCTTTTTTTCCCCCTCCAGTGCCCCTTGCAGCCAACCCAGTTACTCCAGCATAGAGTTATATACAATAATACTACGTTATGTGCACTGCTCTATACTAGTGAGTCAAAATGAAACCGCACAACACGATTTAAATTCTCTAAAAAAACAAAAAAAAAAAAAACGAAGAACTCTTAAACAATCGTTCTTTTATGAGGTTGATTAAGCTTTTTGTAAGCCTTCATTGCTAAGTAAATGACTGTTAATTCAGCAAAAAGAAACGCATTCCTTCAGGGCCGGCGAACCTATTTCTTTGATGCCTAGGACCGACTTTAACGAGCTTTGCCTTGTATTGTATGCCGGGATGTGTCTTAGAAAGAATCGAGAAGATTTAAAAAAAAGAATCGCACTTGATTTCTCAGAGGGGAATCTTACCGTTTGGGGACTGGGGATAACTTTTTTTTTTTTTACGGATTTTAATTAAATGCGTAGTCAAAGATTGATTACCTTTCAAATCTGGGAAATCTTTTCAAGAAAAGTGCGTTGAGCTCTTCTTTTTTTTTTTACCCTTTACCGTCTCGTCTATTTCTGTGCTCAAAGAAAATTGTTAATTTAGGAATTAAAAACGTACGTTGGCGAATTTCCGTAATGAACAAATCTAACGTATTTTCTCCACGGTGTGCTAAAACCAGGATAAACTTAGCCAGATAGTTGATAACTGGACACATGCAAAAATAAGACGCCAAAAAAAAAAAAAAAAAAAAAAAAAAAAGCGAGAAGACGTGATACCTGAAACAAAACCCACAGGGTTGAAGTTTCAAAACCGCAAAGTTTCAACCAATCAAAGTAGTGATATCAGAACAAAATTGGCTGCCTCCAAGTTGCTACAGTAAGTTGCCGAGCTAATCGCAGTATTTCAGACGCTAAATGAAAACCTTGACCATTACATTGCTACGGGTTGTACAATGGTCAGGTATTTCATTTAACCTTTATTCTAATAGTCGATGGTATTCGTTTGACAACTAATGCAGTATCTTGGTGGCAGCCATTTTTGTTCTGATATCACGACTTTGATTGGCTGAAACTTGGCGGGTTCTTTCAACCCTTGCGGGGGTTTGTCTCAGATTGGAATTACCACAGGTGCATTACGAACTTTAAAAAAATTACCTAAGTTTTGCGAATTTTAAAATAGGACTTGCCATATCGTTCATTCGCCTCGCTCGCCCCATTGGCGTCGATCCATGCTTCGTGTAGTTTCTTCGGTCCCCTGATCATCGCAAAATCGATGTAGTGATTAAATGAACGTAAGCTAATTACAATTGTAGCTCACAGTTCGTGCATCACGTTCCTCAGTACGTCTCGTTTCGTTACATAATGTAATATATAATAACTAGCATCGTACCCGGCTTCGCCCGGGGATTTGTTTGACCCGTGGTTGTTTCCCAATATTTGCTCGGTGCTGCTTGATCTTTCACTGCAACAGTCAATTTTTCTTTGTGTAAAACTCCCCCTTTCCGTCAATGCTCTCCCTCCGCAAAGCAATATCGTAATCAAATAGTGGCTGTAACAAAAGCACTGCCCCACCAACGGGCATTCCCCGTTCAGGCCCCTCCCCACTCCCAGTAGCGTGCGAAAAATAACTGTTCTTCGTACATGACGTCATTTAAGACAAGCCTTTGCGATGACCGCGCAGAGCAAATTGTTAGTCGAGGCAACAATGTGCCAATTTCAACTTCTTTTCAGGGCAACAACGTCCCAGTTTCAACTTCAAACCAAAGAATTGACACACTCGCACGTTTTCATTGTTCCCCTTCCGGAGGTCGTCGTTGCGGTTGCTTCATTTCTGCTATGAGACTTTGGTTTATAATGTAAGAAGATATATAATATAATAAACAGTTTAACACGTGTATGATGGATGGCAGGCGGAAGGGCCACTGACACCGCACCAAATTTTAAAAATATTAAAGTGAAAGGAACCTATTTATTACCTACCTGGTCTGCAGGAAGACTTTGTCGGGGTCTCCGTTTAGTCTTCTGTACAGCCGATAAGGCTGGGAAGACTACAGCAACGACTTTGTCCGTCCATCCATCGCCTTTTTCAACTCTGGAACGGTACCTGAAAGAAGCAAACGGTTTTCACCATTAGATTTAGCGTCCAAAAATGAGTTAAAAGGAATTTAAAAAAAAAACGGAAGTAAGAAGCGAAAGTGGCCCACAATTAATCGGAAGTGGGTCGACAAGTGAGCCCATTATCTATGGAATGGTACCAGATAAACGGGGCCTTCGAAAACCTCAAGCCAAACCCAACCAAACTCATCCAGTCTGGAGGCAGAGCAAAGTTTGCTCATGGGCATTCTGTGTGTTAACGGTACCAAACTGTCTCCAGATGGATGAGTTTGGTTGAGTTTGGATTGGTAGTTATCGAAGGAGCCCCTTGACAAACGGTTTTCACTTATATAATTATTGACTTTTAACTTTTTTGTGTGTGTTTTAATTTGACGTATTTTCATTTTACTTCATGCAAAATTCGTTGCCACCTATTGATATATTAATTATTTTCCTCGGTGGTGCCATGTTGCACACTATAGTTTACTCTGCAACACAGATTTCCATTTTAATTTCGTTGCCGTTGTATATCTCATGAAATGCTTTGGAGTGTAATAAACTTACTTACTAAAACTTACCATGAGATCCAGCGTCCAAAAATTAGTCAAAATGAATAAGAAAAAATACCGGAAGTGTGAGGTGGAAGTCGAGGCCTGAAAGTGGCAGAAGCGTCAGAATACCGGTTGCGACTGGGTCGTCCTTGTTCCTTTATCGATGACCAGCTTCTTCAGGCAGCTTACCTGAATGCTGTTACCACAATGGCGCATACAGGAGTTTTTTTTTGGGGGGGGGGGGTGAATCAAAATTGGGAATTCAAAGTCGTGGGGCCCAAGCATTTACCTAAGAGAGAATAGCGTACTTTGTAATTTCCTCTGTGTCCTGCACAAAATAACTCAGTTTTAGCAGTTATCGTGCCTTTAAAACGTGTTAAAACGTTAATTTTTTAGAAAGTTTCCAAAGTTTCCAATGAAAGGCTATTTTCTACTTCCGCCAAATTTTACTTTTACCCCCGGATCTGAGAGGATACTTAGCTTCATTGCTAAAAGATCAACAGACTCTGGAGCAGTGACGGCGCTAAGGGGGGCCCCCCCCCCCCCCAAAATATTCCCCCCCCCCCCCCCACACCAACACTCAGATCACCACCAGAAAAACTAAAAAAAAAATTTGCAGGCTAAACTTGATGATGAAATGAATGAAGAAACTGATTTTTATTGTTTATTTAATTAAATTTATTTATTTATTTATTTTTGTTGCAATATTTTTATTTATTTATATTTATTTATATTTATTTATATTTATATTTATTTATTTTTGTTACTTTGTGTGTTTATGGGGCGTACTTTACAAAAAAAAAAGTGGACTGCATTGAAGCTCACGTAAACGGAATAAAAGTGTCTAATGCGACTGCCTTGAAGAAAAAAGTCCCTGGTCCACTCGGTTTCCAGCAGCTGTGCCCGCTGTCAGGCCCCCCCCCCCCCCCCCGGAGAATGTGCAACGTAGAAATGCTGTTATTTGGGGGTCCCTTTCTAAAACTTGATTCGCACGAGGTCTTCCTGATCATGATTTACCGTTCAAGATTGTTCGAGGCATTGATACAAATAATCCTAATAAATTGTTAGAACCTGTCCGTGCCCGTATGTCCCAATAGAGGTTCCTTCTACAAACTCCGAATTTTCAACCCCACATCTTAATTATTGGTCATCCATTTTTCCGCACTGATTATGGTGGCACGTTGGAATTCCTTACCCTGAAGCGATTGTCACTGCTGGGCCACTGTTGCATCTTTAGTCGGAATCAATAATTGATTTTTATTTTTTTTTGGACCAGACCTTGTATACTCATTTGATACATTTTCTTAAAGGAACATTCCTCCCTGCGTATTTTTCTCGATCCTTCACGTCAAGTACGGCCCCAAAGATCTATTTCCTTACCGTTAGTCTTTCCCTTGCTAACAATCCGTTTTAAAATGTGGCATCTAGGACATTTTCTGTTGAATATTGGGCACTAACTATATTTACTGCATCCTGCCGTTATATGATCCTTTGCGCGCTTACAATAACCATGATGTTCCATTTGTGTGTGTGCGTGTACTAATTTTTAATCGCTTGCTAATAATTACCGTTAGATCAAAAATCTAAAAGACTAATGCGGTGAAAATGTAAATTATTTATGCCAATAGATCGCCGAAGAAAAATTATAAGATACTAACCTAAAAAGTTACAAAGTGTGATTTTACAATGCGAAAATCATTCCGGTTTGTGACGACACAATATTTTAACAGAAATTTATTCAGTCGTACATTAGTACAAAGGCACACGACTCGAGGGCTGTAAGTGCACTGAAAAGGAGAAAAAAAATAAGAAACAAGAATTTAAATAAATACAATAACTGCTTGTGCTAAAAAATCATGAGCCCACAGTTCATAGTGGGTAACAGTGGTTAGGACAGGTAAAGCGACAGTTGAAGAACGGCGGTCACAATTCATGGTAGTACGCTAGAAGCCTTCAGAACCAATGCTCCGATTTTACGTTCTTATTATTACACTAGAGGAAGTCCGTGCTATGCACGGGGCCGGTCATGAATTAAGTTTACGGACACATTTCCCGGGACATTTTTCCGGCACTCTTCCCAACGACTTCTCATATTGATCGACCACTCATGCCTACCTCCTCTTTTAATGGAGGTAGAATGGGAGAGCGCATTTTCAATGTTGGCGCGAGGAAGGGAGAAGTGATTATTCGGTCCGACGACTTGTCAGATTGAACCTTTATAGAGTTGATCGACCACTCATGCCTGCCTCCTGTTTCCATGCAGGTAGAGTGGGAGAGTGCATTTTCAATGCGGGCGCGAGGAGGGGAGAAGTAGTTTTCCTTTTGGCTTTCCTTTTAGCCAGCCTCCACAATATTATTATAAAGATGAATAATAAAAAAGCGACATAGGTTCCAGTAATACAAGTCTACTTAATAGATGCAATATAGCCACGGTCGATTTTCTTTGGAGGCACGGGGCGGGGGTTTACGCCCCTACCAGCCCCCCCCCCCCACCCCACCCAAGAAAAATTCTCATTCTGTCAAATGAACCTTTGTCGGAATTACTTAGATTTATAAACCGAAATGTAAATGAATAAAAAAAATTGAATAATACTTTGGCACAGCTTGGGGTAAAAAAAAAATTGCCCTTAAACCCGTTGATCCCAACCTACACCCATGTCAATTTTTTTTAAGTTCGCTTGGAATAGAACTAAATATTTTTTGGAATGTAGAAACATTTCATCTTTTTTTTTTTTAACTACAGTCTGTTTCTCCAATTTTGAATTTCGCAGCATATTGTTTCTTCTGTTACGTCGTTCAGTTTGCACAATTCTCTGTGTTTGTAATCATTACTGAAATAACCATTTACAATGAGTGTAAAAATTTTTATTTCTCACATTTAAGATATTGTGCTCCTTATAAATCGTTTGAGTAGATCGTTATCGCTGGGTTTTTTTTTGAAAAGTAATTTTATAATTTTAACTGCGTTCTCTGCTATCTTTTTGCTGGTTAATCTGCTACGAAACTGTAAATTTCAATATCACGGCTAAGAAGACATCCCAAACATCAAGAACTTTGAAATTATTTTTTGTGTGTCCAGGATGTTTCGAATTGATTTCGTTGTTATTTATGGTTATTGTTGTTTGTTTGATGGTTTAAGGGCCAAAAAAAATTATTTGTTTACATGTCAGGTGTGAGCATGGGGACGTCGTGTGCAAAAAGTACAAATGGTAAAACCGTTTGAATACAGCAGGAAGGTTTCACGTGGACCAAACAGTACAGCAACACTGCAGTATATGAAACCTTACAGGGAAAGTTTATGTGTTCCTTTGCTATTTTGGCTTCGGATCAGTTAATCTTTACCTTAAGCATCAAAAGAGTTCATTATTGTTATCCAATTGTTCAGCATGTTAGGGGAACAACCCATTTCCATTACTGTCAACATAAACCGAGTGTTATTTAATATACAGAATATGTATTGTAAAGGTTAACAATTTTATTTATTTACATGCTTAGTATTATTGCATAGCACGTAACGGGAACAGCCCATTTCCGTCAAGGTAGACTGAATGTAACTGTGCTGTACGTACATAAAATAAATAATTGATCGTAGTCCCCTGTTAGTCCCATTCTTCCCCCAATCATGGATCATCTCCAAGCTGCAGTTCTCTCAATGGCAAAATATCGCAGCCAACATCACGTTGAAGAGTTTGATCCCCGAAGGGGCCAAACAAACAATGGCTTCGGGGGCCAGCCTCCGCTTAACCAAGCAGCCAACACTATCACACCAACTCGTTAACAACAATAGATGACTTGTTGAGAATGAGGCAGGGGTTGGGGTTGGAGGTGAAGCGACGACCAAAAGATAAGGGGGGGGGGGGTGGCGGCCGGGGAGGGTCAGTGGCCACGCCCTCTGTTGTTTTAGCAAAAGAAACAAATGATCGGGGCCCGTAGCCTCCTCCTCCAGGTCAAAGACGGTATTCAAGAAAAAGGAAAAAGGTGAAAGTGGAACCTCTCGTCTTGCCCTTGTACTTTCATCACTTTCCTCAGGTTGGAGAGAGGGTGCTCACCTCCTTGTTGAAGGCCATTTTCGTGACGTCATCGTCCAGATTGAGAGGGGGAGAGGGGGGCGGGGAGGGTGCGAGTGTCTCATTCTCAACTCAACCCGAACGAGAGTCAAGTCGAGTTCGGTCTTTTGTTTTGGGTCTTCAATTGGTTGATGGGACGCTTTTGTCTTTTCTTGCTTGGCTTCTTTGTCTTTTCTTATTGAA
>JAHWFP010088685.1:29287-43272 GCA_023313725.1 Lithobius niger | reverse complement strand
GGCTTCGGGCAGATGACCAGGAGTGGTTAACGCTCGTTAAACCCTTTAAAACCCTTTGAATGTGCATTGTGTGTGGAGTGGTAACTGCGGTGGTGGTGTAGTGGAGTTGTATTGACGTTATTGAGTTGTTGCGTTAGTGGTGTGTTTGTGTGGGGGTTCTGGTGTAATGTGTTGGCATATGTATATAGTTTTGCAGAGTGTATGGCTTCGGGCCATGGCTCTTAATAAATGATCGAAAGAATCCGTGTTTCAGCTAAACACATATTGATTTAAACCAAACCAAAGTATACGTTGTTAATCGAAATTGGCAGCTAGATACGATAGAAAAGCTTATTTATTTCGTAAATGCAGGCTTTCAGAGCTGAGTTGATTTGTTTCAAAGTGGCCAGCAACAATCGACTTCATGCATAACACTTTGTTGCGCGACGCCATAGACGTAAAAAATGTACACGGATTACAAACAAAAACGTTAAAAGTGTGCCGTAAAAAAAGGGGTTATATGATTGAAGTACACTTTACCTGTTAAAAGGTACACGGATAAAAATTGATGATATTTTATTGAAATAATCAAATGTACGGTTGAGAAAATTGCATCTGTTTAAGTTCTGTTGTGCCCGAAGCCCTAAGGACCTCTGCAGCACCCAGACTCCCAGGCGGTCACCCACCCAAGTATCAATCAGGACCAATGCTGCTTAACTTCGGTGAATGAGATAAGTTTCTCATGTAACAATGCTAAATCGTATCGTAAAAATAGAGTTTTCTTGCAGGAGAAAGCGCTGTATCAATGCTTGTTGGGCAAAGAAGTGTTCAAAATTTATTGTCCAATACTGTACGTACTACATAACCCCACTCACTGTGAACTCGTGAAACTAAAAACTCAGCCTAATCATAGTATTAAAAAAAATGATTAAAACACGACCTTTTGCCCAGTCTTACTGAGCATTCTCAACTGCCACCAACTGCCCTATGGAGGGGTACAGAGGACTGGATAAGTGGATGAATGGAAGCAAATGCCATTGAGGGGATGTTAAGTGGTTGTCTGTGTGGGGTTAATTGCGTTTTTGCTGTCGGGAGTTTTTGTGTTAATGGGTTATTATTTGTTGTTCATTTGTTTTATTTTACTATTCATTGTACTTATTTCGTAATTTACTTGTTTAGTATTTATTGTTCCTTTGATTTGTTTATCATTCATTGTACTTGTTTCATAATTGTAATTCTATGAGGTTTATAAGTGTAATTTTTTTAGTTAGTTTGTTGAATTATTTAGTTAATGACTTAATTTGTTTAAGTTATTGGTTAATTTGTAACTTTATGAATTGCCCTTGTCTAGTTAATTCAGTTTATCAATAAGGTACGGTTATTTATTTATTCATTCTTTACTTACTTATATTATCAATGAGTTAGTTTAATAAGTGCTGTGTTGAGAGGAATGATAGGAGGCAGAGGATGGTGTACTGCAAACTTCACTCAGCTATAATGCAGCAATTGCCATGAAATATTCCCTGGAGGAATCTACAGTTTTGTGCTTAACTGCTTCTTCCCCATTACGCCATACCATCTCAAGAAGAAGGAAAAACGTCAACAATACACTACCATGCATAACAATAGCATGCAATGTCAAACGTCCTCAACCTCAATACTAGGCCTAGGGCATTTAAGGGCAATACTAGGGCAGTGACCTTATTAAGAGGTCAACGCAAAGGGTTTCAAAGGGTTTAACGAGCGTTAACCACTCCTGGTCATCTGCCCGAAGCCCTAAGGCCCAACGCAATTAACCATACAACAATAAGAATTTATTTAATTATTTGTATATTTATTTAGTTGCCTGTGGGGTTGTAAAGTTAGACTTTGTTGCACCAGGAGTGAAGAGAAAATTGGTATGTGCGAGATGCTTGGCTGCTGGGAAGGCTGCTCTGCATGGCTTGTTGTTGCTTAGCAACAGTGGGAGGAGCCAGGTTTGAATGTGGTGGCAGTTGAGAATACTCAGTAAGACTGAGCGAAAACTCCTATTTTCATCTATTTTTTATGCTGTGATTAGGCTGTGTGAGGATGAACCTCTCCATCCTCACATCTCACGCCTCTCAGTCGGCCTTCTCCCAGGAAAAGGCTCGAGCTTCCGGCTAGTTTTCCGGTTCGCGCCCAGTCAGAAGCAAGGGCGGCAAGGGCTCACAAGGGATAAACCCAAGTTTCACATGCTCGAAACCCTCGAATCCTCATTTCGGGGAAAAGGGAGGAAAACCCACGGCAGCTGAGTTTTAGTCACAATGTCTTGTACTTCTTTGTGGATGTAATTTTTTCGATTTGCCCTAGATAGTCACTGTAAGAAGACATTACACCTCTATTTTGAGGCCGTTGCTGGCGCTGTTGCAACGACGAGGATTTCTAATGTCTTCCCCGGAACCGGAAGTGACTGAAGACAACTGATGGGTCCAATTGTGCTTGTGATAAGTGGGGGAGGGAGATAACCAGGTCCACCCACAACTGCATCGGACGTGAGACAATTCACCTTGATTGCAAACCCTAGAGGAAATGGAGAAGACAAAGAGGGGTTGGGGAAGTCTGAGGGGGGGGGGGGGAGGGAGGGGTAGCTGGGGTGCAAGCGGATTGAAAGGCTAGCTGCTGATGGTGGGCTATCATGTGGTACGAAATTATCGCTCCTCTGTCCACTGTGAAAATTGGACCGGCAAACGAATAGACTTTAGCGGTTTCTGTTACTGGGACTTTCCTCGTATGTTGAGAGACGTTGATAATATATAAACAATATCAGGGGATTCCTCCCTAGTTTAATTATGTGTATTTGCCGCATATTAAAAAAAAAAAGGAATTACAATGGCACATAAAGCAATTAATTATTTACATAGTTTAACTATCGTTTCTGTAAAATTTTACGAAGTGCTGCAAAGACATCGGGCAACTGTCGACAGTCGTATTTTCCTACATGTTTTTAGTTACGTCTGTAAACCAGAGTAGCCGTCAAGTCCACGTGAATGACGAAATCACCATGTTTCGGGTCCGAAATCGGAACCGTTTTCAAATGAAGGAATTTTAAAACATGTCAACAACATCAAAAATTAAAGCCTATAACAGTTAAAGGATGTTTCAAAATTCCTTCACTTGAAAACGGTTCTGAGCTAGGAACCGAAACGTCGCGATTTCGTCATTCACCTGCACTTGATGAGTGCCTACCCTGTTCGGTTTGCAGATGTAACATGATAACATGTAGGAAAATGTGGTTATCGACAATCGCCCTATATACTCCTTTACAACATTTCGTAAAATTTTAGAAACAACACTTAACAAACTACGAAAATAATTATTGGCTTACTGGGCCATTGTGCTTCCTTATTTTTTTATATACAGCAAATGTACATTATAAAACTATGGAGAACCTCCATAACATTGTTTACATATTATCGAAGTCTTTCAACATCGCGGGAAAAAGTCCCAGAATAATAGAAACCGCTCAAATCTATTCGTCTGCTCGTCCAATTTTCACAGTGGACGGAGGAGCGATAATCTCGTACCATAGCCCACCAGCTAGCCGCTTGCATTCCAGTCCCCCCCCCCCTCTTGTCTTCTCCATTTCCTCTAAATTGCTTTTTAGTTTTCTGGTTTTTGAATTGTAAGTTGCATCTGCACTATGGCATTTCTTAGAAAAGCTTAGTACTCGCTCGCCATCCTCTCTCCCAGTAATCATTGCGGAACGGTTTCTTGAATGCTAAATTTGAACAGACAGAGAAAAATACCACATCGTCCGAGTTAAAGAAGGGATCACTTTCACATCGCTCACATGGTCAGCAGTAATGGGGGACCAACCGCAAATCACGTCACTCGAATTTTACACCATTTTTGGCACTCTTCCCCATAGTAATACTTTGTCACAACCCTTGCAAACCCTCCCCCCACTCATAAAATGATGTCACAAACGTCGAACCCCCCTACCCCTTCGTTACCGATGAAGGTGGTCACAATTTGGACAAATTCGGCGTCATTTTACATGAAAATAGCCCGAATTTATCCTAATTTCTGATGATTTTTTTTTTTGGGGGGGGGGGGTTTTCACGTCGCTTTTATAGTTATTCCAGTATATATGTGATTTCAGGAATTCATTGGGCAGCCTCCCCTTTTGTCCGAAACTGTAACTCCCTGAATACACCCCCACCCCCCTTGTGTGACGTCACAGTGTGTACCGTCACATAGCGCCGTAAGCCATGGAGGATACAAAAAGGGTGAAGTCCTGTTTTGCCAAACCCCGTTTCGTCAAAAAAAAAGCAGATTAAAAGCTTTTGCCTAAAGGGCAAATCCCGTTATGCCAAATCTAATTTGACAAAATTTCAGATACGCGAAATTTAAAGGCGCCCGTTCACCATTTCGATAGCGTTGCCCATATTCTAAACACAGCATCCTCGTTCCAGATTTTCCGTCATCCAATAGGCTGATGTGGGTCACGTGATTTCGTTTTAATTATGAAATTTTGCGGCGCTGCTGCGAAGTGTTGTTCCTTTTTTTTTATTATTTACCGCTATTTTCTTTATATCGCTCAAAGATTCTACGGGGCTGAAAGTAGGCGTTGAAAAGGTTAAAGGCGCCTTTAATACCTTAATATTCCTGTGTATTGTGTGCGCAGCGCATCTTGAGTCCTGCAGCTATTTTTTGAGCGGCTACACGTCTTCCTGGAGCGGCTTTCATCAACGGCCGCCATTGTTTTTGTAACCATCTTGGATATCAACAAGGCGCTCTGCTACCAAAAATATACAATCGATTATCTGTGTTCGTTCTGGGCCGAACTCAAGATAGGCCGCGGACATTTTTTTTTTAATAATGGCGATTTAAAGGGCAAACATTTTAACAGAGGCAAGCAGTGGCAGAATAAAAGCAATTGGTTTATTTGCGTTTGGAAAACTGGCAATACTGAAGGTAAAACATGTACTTTCTAATATTGTTTGGAATTCGTGGTCAGGATCAATGCCAAAGTTCTCCTTAAAGGATAGTTAGTTATGCAAATAATGGTTACCCTTTCCCAAACGGGAATTCCCGTTTCTCAGAATCCCGTTTCGCAGAATCAAAATATTCTTTAAAAATTTAACGCTGCGGAAGGTAAAGACACCTGAGGGCCTAATTGGAAGGAATTTGTAATTATAGTTGCGGTTTCTGATGTTATACGTTTAGCCGCAGGAAGTTCGGCTGCGGGAGCGACGCCCGCAAATTGAAAAAAAAAAAAAATTATTTTGCGAAACGAGATTCTGCGAAACGGTTGTTTGCCTGTGAATGTTTGACCATTACACACAGGAATAATGTATTAAATTTCGTGTGCCTAAAATTTCATGAACGGTATTTGGGGTAAAACGGGATTTCCCCTTTAGGCAAAAGTTTTCAATATGCCCTGTTTTTGGCAAAACGGGACTTGGCAAAACGGGATTTGGCGAAACGGGACGTGACCGCAAAGAGTCGCGTGTAGAATAATTGTAGCGCCCTCCAGCAGGCGCCATCTGAGTACCAAAATTTTGGCCCCTAATGTGCCCACATAGAAGGGTTCTACAGAGTACCGCAACTATAGTCTTTTTCCAAGGAGGGGGTGCAAGGACCAAATGTGGGGCCCTTCCGCAACAAATAAACAAATGTAGGGACAAAATGAAATCCGATCCTGATCAAAATATGCCGAATTTTGACGCTTTGGGTCCCCGACTCGTGAATGTTGGGGGCGCCTTCTTCCTGGGCCCGAGTGCCTTGCACCCTTAACTGCGGCACTGGTTCTACAGATCCAAACGCATCTCAATCTCTCATGGTCTGCACATATAAACGGACAAGAACCTCTTCTTTAAGTGACTAAGACTAAATAAAGCGGCCAAAAACAAAACACTGGCGTTACAGCTCACCATTTCTGTTTATGGGGTCGGTCATCCAAGATGGCCGACCCTAGCCGACTAGTGACGTTCACCAGGACTTGTAACTGTAACAAACAAGGACGTGAGGTCGACAGCTGTCTTGGCATAAACCGACGAGACGCAGAAACCTCCTAAGAAAAACAAATACGACTGAGGATGCTCACTGTGCCGACCTTTTAGCTAAGGGGCGCGGAAAGAAGCCTAGCTGTGACGGGAAATGTTATTCCTTTTGAATTGGCTGTCTGACTGAATTTATGGTGAATGTCTTACACCAGCAAGAGCTACGCCCGTATTAACAGCAGAAACAATATGATTTCTTCGGTGTAGCAAAGACTCTGGACCGCCTTAAAAGATGATGCCGGCAGATTAGTCTTTAAATAAAACAAAGGAGTAGCACGCCGTAGTACAACAAGCGCAAAAAATGTCGCAAATTGAATCCACCATCTTGGGGAGATCGTAGTTTGTTGCAGTGTCATGCTAGCTAAGGGATCGATACTTAATTAAATTAAATTATACTGCAAGAAAGCAAGTTCACAACAAACTGTTGTTTGAAGGAGCTGTCACAACACTTTCCGGAAGTGAGTTCCAAGAATTAAAGGCTCTCACAGTGAAGCAAGACGTTCAACAATGGTGCGGATCTGTGGTTTTCTCAACTTCATACTTTGTCCTCTGATTTGCACGACAGTCAACCGTTGAAAAAACTAGTCAACAGGCAAAATCACTTCGCCAAACAGAATTTGATGAGTCTTGGTTAAGGACATCTCTACGCCTATCAACGAGGGGAGGTCAGATCATGCCTTTTCAAACGTTCTTCGTAAGGCAAATCCTTTAGTGGCGAACAGAGCCTCTCTGAACTTGTTCCAACCTGTAAATATCTCCATTGTAATGGGGTGACCAGGCGTGTACACAGTATTCAAGTTTTGGTCGGATAAACGCCACATAGAATCTACTTGTGTTCGTCGCTGTCCATGATTTAAACATAAGACTTTAGAATAAATCGCAGATCGGGAAAGGAACGGGACAACCGGAAGATGGACGAAGGAAAATTTGAAGTCATAGATATACGAGTCCCCTTTTTTTTTGTGGGCGCTGTCCCTTCATTTATTTACTTATTTACTGTTTATTTGTTTTAGTTAAGCTTTATTTATTTTATTTACTGTAGAAAACTTGCAATACACCCACCTGCTCTCTGCAGTTGATGCTAAGGTTTCCTGTTGTCGGCTTTTGAGCCGATTTAACATTCGTTTTTAAATACTAAAATAAAAATGACCCAGCTTTTAGTTGATGCTTGTTGTTGTGCGGATTAGCCTTCAAAATGTATTTTACGTATTGACGCTCGCTAGTGTAGCTGCTTGAGTGATAACGACTAACTCGAAACGTTGCTTGTATGTTTATTTTTGTGCACCCGGTTTCTAGCTTGCTCTTATTTTATTTTTTAAATCCTACACAAAATTCTGTCGGGCGGGCTAATCGTAGTGTAGGCTCGCGTAAAGTCAGTATTCAAAGTCAAAGAAACGGCTGCAGCGACTACCTAGTCGTAACCGGTCTTCTGTACACTTCTGCCATTTTCAAAAATGTTGATAGCGCACACCTCTATCGCGCACTGCGACGGCGCTCTCTAAAAAGGAGTAACCGTCACAATTGCCGATTAAAATGTGTCAGCTTTTAGGTACAGTTTTAAATTTAGGCGTAATTGTCAGATTTTATGCCTAGGCCTAGTTTTTACATGCCATTTTAATTTCGTAAGTAGTAGCCAACAGAAAGTTGGATTCGAGAGTAGGCTTATTCATTTATGCAACACGGTGAGGAGATTTGACGCTACCGTGGCAACGTGATTTAAGGCCTAATCTTCAGCTTTTACGCCTTATTTTTTTTTTTTTACCTGCGGCTTTAATTTCGGAAATAGCACCTAACCTCGGAAGAATTTGATCCAGAGTAAACGCGTTCATCCACACAACACGTTATCAAGACTATTTCAAATGAAGGTTATGTGTGTCGTTAACGAAATCCTTTTGTTTTTACGGTTGCGTGTTTTCGTGTAGTGTTTAAATGCGACGACAATCAAACGTTATTATTTCATTTAGTTAGTGCCGAGATAGCCTATTACCTACAAAGAAGCAATAATATTTTAATTTACCGTGTTTTTAACTCATTTTTGGACGCTGAGTCTAACGGTGGAAACCGTTTGTTTCTATCTCGTACTGTGATGTTGAAAAAAGCGACGGACCGTCGGACGGACAAAGTCGTTGCAATAAGTTTCTCAGCCGTTTCAGATGTACAGAAGACTACCCCTCCATCCCCCACCCCACCCCAAAAAACCTTGTTAACCCTTTACAAACTAAGAGAGAAAATTTGGATATTTCGTCGATTCAGCATTCATGAATGTCAGGCTTTCTCACTTACGTTCGAATCCTATCTTTTAAGAATGCAGTACGCTCTTGTTTTAACGCGAGGGGTTCGACAAAGCTGGTAATCTCGTAAACCCAAGATTTAGATTTATAAATCCGGTGCAAATCTTGTAAATCTTCAAATCTTGTGTAAATCATTCAACTCATCTTGTAAATCGCGTAAATCTGGCGTAAAATCATTTTAATCATCTTGCTTAAATCTCTTGTAAATCTTTAAATCCCAGAAAATCATCACGTAAATCTTCAAATCGGTAAATTAGTCTGCAAAACTGTATGTAAATCTTTACATCTTTTGCAAATCCGTGTAAATCTTGAAAAATCTCATGTGAAATGTTAAATCTTACTTAAATCTTTTGCAAGTCTCTAAATCCCGGAAAATCTGCAAACCTTCACGTAAATCTTCAAATCTGTGTAAATCGCCAAAACTTCATGTAAATCTTTAAATCCCAGCAAATTCGTAATTCTTCGCAAATCCGTTGGAAGATTTAGGCTACAGATTTACAAATGTCGTGCACTTTTTTTTGTCTTTGTCGAACCGCTCGTTTTAACGCCTTCAGTTTCGGTCCATTATATTTATAGTGTGAGTCAGCAACAGTATCTCATTTTGTACGATTCACCGCACAGAACTGGCCTGCAACAATCACGGGAAATCAATTTTTCCCAATAATCACAAACACCATGCAGTACATGCAGAGACTACATTTTCCGTTTCTGCGTGAAAACGCAAGATGTGCCCCTGCCTCTGTTGAGTGTTGATTATTATTTTTAGGTCCTATTATTTTCTTAAGGATAGGGGCAAGCAGGAGGGGAATGGGGTTGGGGGGGGGGGGGGGGGGGGTGAGAAGAGGAACCAGATGGGAAACATGCCACCGTTCACACTGGTCAAGCGCTAAAACTCGGACATGGTCATTTCTGGGGGCCGGTTGCTCTCTGAACCATTAATTTCGGTTAGGTGTATATATATATACAGTAGGGTCTATTTCAAACCATGGCCTGAGGAAAAATAAACTTATGTTTTGTGGGGGATCGTGATTCATCCAAATAAGACAGTAACTGCACCGACCACATGGCTTCAGAATGCGAGTTTTCCAGAACCGACACGGCTGCTTTTCCCCCTCCAGTTCCCCTCCCACCCCTCTTCGAAAGCCGGCTCCTTCCCCAACCTGTAGGCTATACTTTTCTTTCATATCGACTAAATTCGTTTCCTCTCGTCGCTGATTCACCGGTAGTCAAATACATCAAGTCTTTCAGTAAATTTGCAGAAAGTGGTACATTTTCGAGCTGTCAAATACATAGTCTTGAAATTCCATAGTTTTTTTTTAGAAATTGAAACGTATTCGAATTGTTAAAAATACATTAAGTCTGGAAATTCCGGCTTTGTAGAAAATGGAACATTTTCAAATTGTCAAATACACCAAGTCTTGAAATTGTGTTAGTTTGTTGAAATTGGAACGTTTTCGAATTGTAAAATAACTACACCAAGTCTGAAATTCCGTAGGTGTGTAGAAATTGGAACGTTTTCGAATTGTAAAATACACCACGTCTTGAAATTACTACGGTTTGTAGATATTGGAGCGTATTCGAGTTTGTTAACTGTGGGGTTGGCATTGGGGCAGCTCTCACACGTACTAAAAACCCCTACAGATGATAAATCTCAAATTCGTTCTTTTTATTGAATAAAATGATGTATGAATTGGATTTTAATTGTTATTTTTGTATTTGTATTTAAAAGAGTTAGACAAGCAATCGGTCTTCTGTACACTTTCACCACTTTTCGTCACTTTGGCCCACTTCCGCTTTACACCTCCGGTTTTTCCATTCCTTCTATCTCATTTTTTTAACACCTGAATCCCATGGTGAAAACCGTTTGTCTCTATCTGCTGCTTCCATAGGACGGGCACACTAGTCAGCCCTCCCGGCCGCTTGTGGTCGACTTCCGCTCCATACTTCTGGTTATTTTTCTTCCTTTTAGCTAACTTTTGGTTTAAAGAACTTCAGACGAGGGTGGGTGATAATAAACAGAACCCCTCGACCACGGGATGCCCTCCATACATTTAATTACAAGCACTATAAGAAATAGTGCTTGTAATTGAAATGTATGGAGGGCATCCCGTGGTCCAGGGGTTTTGTTTATAAACTTTCGGTTGCTGAATATCTATCTAATGGTGAGAACCGTTTGTCTACCTGGTACCGTTTCGTAGATGATGGGGCTCAGTCGGTCACTTCCGGCCACTTGTGGGCCACCTCCGCTTCATTCTTCCGATTTTGTTTTATCCGTTATAACTAATTTTTGGACGCTGAATCTGACGGTGAAAACCGTTTGTCTCTATAGCTGGTACCGTTCCATAGACAATGGGCTCATTTGTTAACCACTTCCGGCCACTTTTGGGCCACTTCCGCTTCATACTTCCTATTTTGTTTTATCCGTTATAACTAATTTTCGGACGCTGAACGTAATGGTAAAAACGGTTAGTCTCTATCTGGTACCGTTCCACACTCGCCGGCCACTGACAGTCACTTGATAGGCCACTTCCGCCTCACACTTCCGGTTATTTTCATTCCGTTTGCCTCTATCTTGTACCGGTCCACAGGTGATGGGATTTACTTGTCGACCACTTCCGGTCACTTGTGGCCCACTTGCGCTTCATACTTCCTGTTATTTTTATTCCTGTTCACTAATTTTTTGGACGCTGAATCTAATGGTGATGACCGTTTGTCCCTGTCTGGTACCGTTACGGAGTTGAAAAAGGCGACGGCGGACGGACAGATGGTCGGATGGACAAAATCGTTGCTAGTCATCTCAGCCTTTCGGCGGTATACAGAAGATTAAACAGGTCAATTTTTCTCATAAGCAAGAGTGAAATCAGCCCTTTAACTTAAAGGCACATCTAGCCTGCCTTATAACAGCTACGCGCAGATTTCCATCTGCGCACGTTGCTGTACCGTTTCACGGGACTCGGCGTAGGAATAGGGCTACAAAGCCAACTGTGATAGAAGCTTCGGTAATGTCTCAGTTGGCTTTGGGCACAGTATACGAAACAGCATCAAGTTAAATATTGTGTCGTCACAAACTGGAATGATTTTCGTATTTTAACATCACACTTCTTAATTTTTTAGGCTAGTATCTTCTAATTTTTCTTTGGTGATCTATTGGCATAAATAATTTTAATTTTTACCGCATTAGTCTTTTAGATTTTTGATCTCTTGGTAATTATTAGCAAACGATTAAAGATTAGTATACATGCACACACAGCGACGAACAGTCACGGTTATTGTAAGCGTGCAAAGGATCATATAATCGCATGTTGCTATTAAATTATAGTTCCCAATATTGAACAGAAAATCTCCTAGACGCCACAAACGGATTTTTAGCAAAGGATCGACTAGCGGTAAGCGGTAAGCAAGTAGACCTTTGGAGTCGTACTTGATGTGGTGGACCGAGAAAAATGGCGTTGGGAGGAATGTACATTTAACGCTTTTTTTATCAGGCCTATTTTCAAAGCATCAGATATCGTAGCCTGACAATGTGGGTTGCCACGATGTTAAGCACCATCGATCAACAATGGACCCACCATCGGCTGACCTGCCACCGCGTCAGCCCGTGCGGCATCAACTTTCAGGCCTCAAGTTTACAATTCAACAAGGCGTCTCGTTTTTTTTTGGCCTGCCTTAGAGAATAAAGCGTTTGCCGGCCTGAACCTGTGAAAGGTCACGGCCTTACAAGCGCTTGAAATAAATATGGTGCAAAACAGGCCATTTGTCACTTGTTGTCTGACGTACGTCTGACGCATTTTTCTGCTGTCACCTCTCGGACCAACCTGAGGGCATGTGGTGTGAGTGCACAGCCTTAAGCCTGTCGTGTCTACGGGCTTGAGTTAGTGACTAATGTTTTTCGGGCGCTTTCCTCCTCCACCTCCCCCCCCCCCCTCCCCGCCTCCACCTTACAACCTTCCCCGTGTTTTTATGTATATTTTTTTGTTAACCAAATTCAACAGATCTTGAGCTCACCTATTGGCTACACAAAAAAAGCAGCGGAAATTGCGCATGGGCACGTCAAAATAAATTTAAAAATTGGACACCCTGTCACTTGTCGAAAACATTTTCTTTGTAGATGGAGGGGTTGGAAAAAATGTGGTCGGGACTTTGAAAACAGCTGTATAATGAGGTTGGAGAAGACTGAAGAAACAGTTCCGCCATCTTGGTTTTTATTTATACAAAATGGCAGTGTATACCAATGGCAGCAGACCCGGTACCCGTAATTTCAAGTGCAAATCGACGGCCCTAACAACCATGGCCAGTGAACTACCCAACGACCTACAACAGTGTTAGGGAGTAGACAACTGGTCCATTTCAATTTTTCGAGATTTGTTCAGGAATTCAACCCCAACAATTTTTTTTACATTTCGACAGGTGGAGTTAGTGTGCCAGCTTTCTTTTCTTTCCCTCCTAAAGCCCATGCAGTTTAAAACGAACGAGCCCAAAATAGGGTTGTGAGCCATTTTAAAAGGTCAATAGGAACCTCAAATTTGACAGAAGAGTTATTTGAATTTTTGTTTTGTTTTTCCATACATGTACCCAGAACAGCTGTGGCTTTGTCTCTGCCGTGTAAGTCACCCAATTAAAACAAAACAACGTTGAAAGTAGACCATCAGCAGATTTTCTTGATTTTTAATAACCGACATAGGCCTGTGTGCGATTCTAAAAGGTGAATCGAACTTCGAATTTTGTCAATACAGCATTCTAGTATTTTTTATATATTTTTTTCATATATGTAAAGAATCTGTTTCCGATGTGTGACGCTCGATTTGAGGCTTGTGTGAAAGGAAAAAAAACTGTGGAAAGTAGGGCTAGGCAAGAGTTTTGGTCACTTGATCAATGGCGTCAGTAGAAACTGAGTGGTTCTCACAAAAACTTAAACGAACCTCGAAATTAGCAGTGAGAATTAAGAGCACAATTTCGAGAAATAGTAAAAGAATTGGAGTAACACGAACTGTCGTGTGCTCCTACAGATAACTAAATAAAAGAATTTACTGTGAATATTTGAAAAAAAAAAAAACCCATGCATTTACCGTGGTTCGAATACATTTCTCCACCAGGTAGAGGGTTTGTTGAGAGAAGCCCTTGTATAAGATAAGCTGCTCTGCATGTGGCCAAGCAAATCGTATCAGTAAATTTTCGTACGGTGAGTCCCGCCATATACTGCCAAAAAAGCGGCAATTGACAAGAAATCGTACTAATTCACTAACTTAACCCTAGTAATCCCGGACAATATCTAACACGTACAAATAAATAAATTCCGTATTTTTGTCACAAAGCTATTAAATTTCTGGACTGTGCATATAGCTCTTCAGTAAATAGTCACATGTTCGTTTATACAGAAAGTGTTTCGAGGAAGGCTGCATTTTTGTACGGAAGGTGTCGCCCTGTCCAACCCGGTCTCGTAACGGCGCTGTTTTCATCCAAGATCCGACCGGTGCTGTAGTAGATAGCCCTGCCCTGTAACAAACAGTGCCAACTCTGAAGTCTGTATGAGGCAGCATAGAAGATGTATACGGTTTTATGCTGATTTTGACGTTAACAGTAAATTCTACTTGGGCTTTTTGTTACGCATTTTTCTGTCAAGCCTAAGCACTCGCGTCCTCCTGCTACGGGATTATAATAGCATCATCTCTCATTTAACAAGCTCAAAACC
>JAHWFP010088683.1:128457-141902 GCA_023313725.1 Lithobius niger | reverse complement strand
TGTATTCAACGAGTTTCGTTTTGTCAACTTAGCCAAACGTGCTATACGAATTTTTCGCATCTGAGCTTTGGAAGCTGCATCTCTCAAACTAGAGTCAATACTAGCAGCGCCATCCTGAGGCGGTGTTAGCAACTATTTTTAACCAAATGCATTTCAATCATTCAATTCTAGTTTGAGCTTAAATGAGGGGGAGAAAAGCAAAAGTCCATTATTGATTCTTAATTACTTAATTAAGTGTCAACCTCGAGGAGATTCCTCCTCTGAATTGTTCATTCAAATTAATTTTCCAAAAGTGTTTTACACCTTTTGTCAGTTTTTGTAAGTTCAGGGGACTTCTATTCTTGGTCCCTACTAATGCCTTAGGCCAAATGACGCCTGACCCCGGAAATGCGGTCAGGGTTCTTGACCTTTGCTGCCTGTTACCCCTTTGCTGGCTACAACACTTCTTTTGGAGAAAAAAATGGAAGTGCCGGGTGAAGGCTGTCTTTGTGGTGCCTGTCCGGCATGTAGCCGAACAAAAATGATTGTCCAGCTGGAAGTGCGGGACCTACTGAGGATGGTTCTGGAGACCCTCCAGGGCCCTCCGGCTGAGGTTAGTAATACTTTATTTTAGTATTCTTTTGTATTTTCAAGGTGCTTTCATTTGTCATAGTTGAAAATCATTTTATCAACAATCGTTTAAAAAAAATGGCGTTCTGATGGCTTGCTAGGGAGCAAAATTTCTTTCGTATAAATTTTCGGATTAAATTCTTTTCTGTTTCATCACATCTCTCTTTTGACAAATGGCAGGGGAAATGAGAGGAGGGGGAGAAGAAAAGGGGGGGAAAAAAAATAATCTTCTCGATTTTCATAAGATTTTTCCCAATTTTGAAGGGTTCAAATTTCATCAAGAAATTTTCAAATTTTCTGGAGCCTAAGGGTAATACCGGCTAGGCCGTTTTCAGGATTATTTCCACGAGACTATTGCTAACGACTCAATAGGCTTAGTTTATTTATTTAAAAAAAAAAATTTTCGATTTCTGTTCATTCCTCAAAATTTCGGCCCATACTTGATTAGAACTGGCCTGTCTGAATTTTCGTCGTCCTCGTCCGAACCATAACTACATTATTTACAATTTTCAGGACGTATTGAACTGATTACCGCACTATCCAATTTGTGGCTTAGTTTTGGAAAATTTGTTTTACGAGATCTTAACTTGCGTCTTGGTATCATTTTCCTCATGTTAACCATTATGGTAAACCTGCTGTATTAAGAGGAGAAAGGAGAACATTTTATTTTAATTTTCGGGAATTATCCCTTATCTGGGAGAGAGGGGAGGAGGGGAAAAAAAAATCGTATTACTGAGATTAAATTTCCTGAACCTTTCTTTAGGTCCAACCAGAAAATTTTTTTAACGGGCCATTGGTGGGCCAGCGGCCGCCCGTCGACCTTCTGGCGGGTGTCGTCGACGCGGTTTTTGCTGTCGACGCCGCGGTTGATTTGCCCCCGGAGGTCGACGTGGTAGGCCTTGTTCTACCAGTGGCTCCTGCTGCCCCGCCCCTGGAGCCGGAGACTTCACCTGCCGCTGCCGGGGATGTTGTCCCAAGACTAAGAATGACGCTTCGGCGGCAGTCGAGTACCAACTGGACCATTTCTGGTAAGTTTTGATCGTTGGTCTTCCTCCCTTTCCTTTTGCCTAAATCGTGGTGCCAATTTACACCCATTTGTATTATTTTTATTTTTCGTAGGCGGTTCCGTAGAGTAGGGGATCCTCCCGGAAGAAGAGAAAGGGGGAAGAAAAATGTAACAAAAAAAAATAAAAAAAATTAAAAAAGAAAAAAATAAAAATAAAAAAAAATCACAAGATCGGATTAGTTGCCTTATTGATATAACACGAATATGAATTGTCGTATTACCTTCCATATAACCTTAGGTTACAATCTTCAATTTTACCTAGATTTATGCACGGTTATATTATTTGTTTCCTGCATCTGGTCCGATTGTACTTATTTTTGATAACACCCTAATTATGATGTTAACCTTAAGTTTGAATGTCGTGCGGCGTAAGATCTCAGGTTTTCTGGCGTGTCTGCAAATTCATGATCTTACGTCGCAAGATTTTTATTGGCCACAGAGTCTATTATAACCTTTCGGTTCTTAATTTAAAACAATGTTACACATAGTGTCTGTTTTCATTTTCGCACATTCATTTCTTGATTTCAACATTGTCAGTAAAATGTTTATCGAAATGTCACAGCTTTCGGTCATCAGGTCGGCCAGGTTTTCGATTTACCCAACCGGAAATGCTCGTGCGTGATCTCCTCTTTCGAGCTTGCTCATGCTTGGAGGCCGTCTATTGAAAACTCCTCGTTTACAAGCATGGAGGGGGAAATCAAATTCTGTCGGCAACGTATTTAATTAACGTATGATTCTCATTATTATGGCGATTCCATATTTCTGGCTATATATGACTTAATATAGTGCATTGATTCATTGATTTTAGTAGCTAAAATCATTGATATATGAGCGTCCCACAACTGTGTTTGGCCTATTACAATTCAATATTTGTCCATTTACGAGCTGAAAATTTCTTTCAAAATTTTAGTCATAACACATAAATGTTCTGTGCTCGTCACATAACTATATTTAGCCAAGAAAATTTTTCATATTTAAACAAGATCTTTTTCCTTTCTCTCGTGGCTGGTCTGAGCCCATGGGAAAAAAAATTTTCAGATTTGAACAAGAGATTTTTTTCTCGTGGCTGGTCTGAGCCCATAAAAATTTACCATATTTAAACAAGATTTTACTTTTTTTTTTTTTTTTTTTTTTTTGATGTGGCTGGTCTGAGCCCATTAACAGCTCAAAATGCTGTTTTTCAATTATTAAGCCTGGGGAACATATCAGTGTCCCTGGAAATAGTATCTGCGCTCAAGCAATATTCATTGACACAATATTCGTGGAAACCAATATCCAACGGGAACGATGTCCATATATTGAAACAATATCGACATAGGAGAATAAAATCCAGCCATGATTACAGGTATAGCATAAATGAACAGAGTGACTGGTCATAATTTCAACATTTTCACAAGACATGCTCTATTTCTATGTAAGAAAACCTGTGTCTTGATATTTCGGTATCTTAATTGGTTGTAATGATAACACAATCAGTCACTTGCTTTCAGTCAAAATTCTAGAGCTGAAGGATCTACTGTGGGCCTATATTACGTTTTTGCGTTGGGTGGGAGGCCCTACATGTATATAGTGCAAGTGACGGACATCCTAACTTCAAAACATTGTTTCTTCTTGCATAGTGAAAGCTAAAATGTTTTTGACGAAACACTCATAACCAAAGGAACCAAAATCTGTTGTTCCAAATGTCCAATGCAATTCTTTAGTCGGAAGACGTGATTTTTCTCCGTAATTCACAATCCAAGTTTTAAGTCGGAAGATATGATATTTCTGAATAATTTATAATTCAAATCTTAGGTCGGAAGATTTGATATTTCTCAATAATTTCCAGATATAATTTTATCTGAAATTCTGATGTATTCGTCCAAATTGCATAATAAGCAGAAAATATTCCAGATAAATCGTCTCTAAGATTTTTAATTAAGTCGGGAGATATGATATCTGTAATTCTATTTTCAAAACATTGTTTCGTCTAAAATCTTTTGACATATTTGTCCAAATCATGCAATGAACAGAATTTATTCTGTATTCAATTATTAAGTCGGAAGATTTGATATTTCAAACAGATTTCCAGGATTCAGTTTCACTTGAGATTTCGAACACAATTTGTCAAATTATATAATAAGCAGAGAAATTTCTTCAGAAAATTCCAGTTCCCTTAGTAATCTTGTTTATCTTAATTTGTCAATTTTCGCAAAATGCGTGAACTGCTTGCTTCGGTAATATTGTTGTGTATTAACTAAAGGGATGGATGCACATTTATCTGAACCACTTTTTATGCTAGCGTAGGCTATAACTTTTGCATCATTATTGTGGTCAAATTCAAACCTAAAATTTCTCTTTTCCCCCTTTTTTTTTTTGAGGCTAATTTGATATAGCCTATAGCTGGATTCATTTGTGTGAAACACAAAAGTCACATTCGATATGCATTTTTTTTCGTTCTCATAACCATGATAAATGAGAGGTATTTTCTATGCAGATAAAATTTGTTTTATCGTCAGACAAGTTTTCTTAGTTATATCACCGATTGTGATATGATTTCAAGTGAGTCTGTGATCCCATGACAAACAATCAACGTCAAAACAACTCAAAAGCCTTGCTCATGAAAATTACACTGGCCACATTATTAAGTTATTTCTTTGAACTTAATTGCGTGTGTCTATGCAAAATACGACAATTCTCTCCATTTGAGATTTCAGGGGAAAAAAATCCTTTTGTGATATAAACAAGATTGGTTCATCTGGGAATTAATTTGCAAAATTCGTTTATTATAAATGCCGGATTGCATTCACTGTATTTATACGGATTTGATTGAAAATTTCAAGGCAATTTTAACAGATGAAATGATAAATTTCCCTGAGGCTAATGCATGGTGCCGCGTTATTGTTTAAATGACAATCTTTCTCTGCATTGAAAGCCAAATTTTGATTTTGAAAACTGCGTTTGCATTTAGTGCAAAAGTTTCAGATTTGAGATGTCTCAATTAGCCTTGTCTAGCGGTCGTGTGCTCGTGCTTGTTCAAGATTACGTTTTATTCTTATTTCGGGAGTGTTTTTACTCGATCTAGTGCAATAATTGTGTGTTGGCCTCAATTTCTGCTGTTCCTCCAATCTGATTCGCTTTCGAAACAGCCGGGAGGTGTGAGGATCGCAATTCTTATGCTTTACGCCTTTTCGCTCATTGCTAGTTTCCAGTGACGCTCGTTGGGTGTCACTAGCTACCGGGCTAAAAACTGGGCGATCCAGCTCCGCCATATGGGCAATCGGATCTTCGTGGAGCTTCGTGAAAAAAATCACGCAACTGCTGTTCGGATTTGCTTAGTTTGCCATTAACCCAAAAAAAGTTTTCTGCATTATTATCCTCTCTATTCTTTGTTATGCGTGAGGCGATGTAGGCTACATAGGTTACTTGCTGTGGTTGTTCCTATCGATGCTGTATGACAAAGTCGTATTCTCCCAGCCTGGATAGAATGCGTTTTAGCGTAGGAGAAAGCTCATTACTATTATATAAGTACATTAGCGCCATGAAATCGGCTGTAAGGAAGAAGGGTTTCCTGATCAGAAATGATCGAAACGCTTCTATCGCGTGTAGTATGGCGAGAATTTCCCTTATAATCACACTTCCTTCCTTTTCTGCAAATGTCAAAGTTCGAGCAGTATAGGCTATAGGGTAGGCTATACCGTTATGCATTTGTGTAAGGCAACCCGTTAGCAATGCGCCACTGCCATTAGTTTTAATGCAAAATGGCTGTGTAAAATCGGGGTGCCTAAAAGTCGCTGTCTTTATCATAGCCTGCTCCAAACTTGAGAATACGGAGCCATTTGTTTTATACCAACTGAGCTCTTCGTCCTTTGCTGTAACTCTGGTAAGGGTGGCTGAGAAAACTGAAAAATCGGCTATGTGTCTGCCGAAAATACTGCGCATTTTCGCAACTTGGCTAGGTCCTTTCATATTTCTGAGCTGTTGAAAGGATTTTTCAACTTCGATTTTACCTTCGTCTGATTTGGCGCCTATGTTGCTTATTTGGAAGCCTGAAAACTTGGCTTCCCTTTTTAATAGTGTCCCCTCTTCATGGTTGTTACAGAAAATTTCCTGGTTTGAGTGCAACACCACCAAGAATTGTATTTGTTCGTGTGCGTTTAAGTCAGGGAGTGCAAATTCAAACTGGTGATTATTCCACTCCTTAATTATGGTTGGCTCTAAGTTTCCTGGCAGGGAAATGAGTTCCATGGTGTGAATTCCATCACTGTCTGGGTGGACATCGCCTTTGCTTGCAATAAAATCAAGAATTTTCATCTTTTTCATTCCGAAAATGCAGTTTTCGGGACTGAGTTTCGTTTTCGATTTCCATACAAGTTTTAGGGCTCTGCTTATGTGTAACAGATGAGCATGGAATTTTGTTGGTTTTAACAAAATATCGTCCAAATATGTGGCACATTCGTTTATAAGTGCTGCGGAAATCTGCCGGGCGCAGAATTGGATATGTGCAGTAGCTTTCCTTTGCTCTGTTGGCTGCTTTCTAAAACAGCGTGTCATTCCGGATTCATTAAATCCGGTTGTCTCTATGGATGATTTGGCTAGAGCAAATTTTTCCACGCTAAATGCATCTGTATGTGTCCTCAACATCTCAAGAAATTCTGCCCTTTCTTCTTCAGTTAAATCCGGAAATGAAAATTTAAATTTCAACTTGTCCCAATCACTTTCTATCTCGGATTGTGACTTTGGCGATGGCCTTGGTTTGTTGACAGAGTCAGCGCTGGCCTCTGCATTCGGTTGCGACGTCTCGATGGGCTTTGTCTGGGCTTGCTCGGGAGAGCCGGAAATAGCTTCGGAAACGCCGCGGGCTATCTCGGTTGGCTCTGGATCCTGAGCGTTTGCAAGGCGTGAATCAGTTTCAGTTTCGCTTATTCCTGACGGAATCGAGTTGCTCGTTCCAGCTTTGTGATAGCGTTGAGCTATCTCACTGGACCCTGGTGTGGAAACGGTAGTATGCAGTATGACTGACTCGGTTTGAGTGGCATTCGGTTGAATTACCGAGTAGGCAGTATTAACTGGAATTTCTTCGTTGTCTTGGCAATCATACTCAACTTCAGCAGTTGTGTAATGACCAAGCGTCATACCCGAAGGCAAAAATATGTCTTCGCTAGATGCGTTAATTACCATTATCGGTATCAATCCGGTAGGTGATGTGTTGACTAGACATCTAGCCAAACAAATCAACAAATCGGGTTTACATTCGGGAATAAATGCGCCACTCTGTATTTCAGGATATGCAATATGCAAAGTGCCTGTTATAGTTGTCTCTGAATAGCTAGGCAGTACAGTATCCTTAAATAAAGATACGGGAATTTCTTCATAAAATTCATGAGGTGTGGCGTTCCATTGAGACTGTGGATTTTCGGCTGTGTCTGCGTCGGACGAAACATTGATTGTTGCTGTGTGTTCGTATGAAACATCATACTGTTCGAAATTTATAATTTCCCTATTTTGATTATAAGCCTCCCAGGCATCAAAAGGAGATGGCGAAAGCCTAAATTTTAGCTTACCGATTTCCAAAATCTGGTCTGAACAGTTTAGTTTTAATAAATCGGGTTGTTGTGATAAGAAATCATAACCCAATAAAATGTGGATAGCCCCAAAACTTCCATTAGGAACGATTCTAAATTCTTGTTCCCTAGAAAATCCACATTTACTTATTTCCGTGGTCAAAATTCGGTTTACTGATATCTTAGTACCACCAACGCCTATTAAAGCTGTAGGTGTCTGTGTAGTAGCTACGCTGCACTTAATGTGATAATCTTTTAACAATTCTTCAGCTGTGGATGTTTCAATTAAGGAAATCCCTGCACCTGAGTCCAATAATCCTAGTTTGCTCAAATGTCCAAATTTAAAAATTAGGTGAGGTCTTGGGTGCGCCGCTTTAGCGTTGTAGCCTAAACAATTTACCAAAGCTTGCTCCGATGCGTCGTCTGTGTTTGCCAACGAGACGTGAGCCAGCATGTCCGTCAGACCATTAGTGTCAATTCCAGCCGCCGGATGGAGTTGGTGCGGCGTCGCTCCGATCTGTTGCTGTGTTTCCCGAGCGAGCAAGACTTTGCGCTTCGCTTGTCGGTTTGCACGTTTCTGCTCCGTGATGATGGTTGGGTTTGACGTATTATCCCAATATATTAAACATATTGTTGGTGCAGTAACTCTAGCCAACAAAGGAATGCGTAGCTTCCATTCCGATTGATTCTTGTCTGAAATCAAAATTGTTTCGCCTGCTGAAAGCAGATGAGACTTGCGCTCGTTAGAGTCAGAGACGCTACGGAACTCGATTAATCGTTCCTCGCCAATCAATTCCAAAACGATTGGATTATTAGTCTTTACTCGTGACAATTCAGAGTGAAAGTTAGTAGAGTCAGCACCGTCTTCAAATAAAATTAGAATGGCTGAATCACAAGACAAATTATAAGCAGTGTTAACTTCTGTCAGGATACTTTTGAAAGTGTTTTCCAGATGAGCGTTGGCGTTCAGAGATGGGGCCACATATTTTTCTGGAATAGCACCAAAATAAGCTGCAAGCCTGGGCAAGGTAAGCGTTCTGTCTTTGAGCGCTAATTTCTGCTGGTGCCAGTCTACTTTCGAATACAAATCGAGAAGTAGGCCTGCGGCGTCGAGTATAGAATGAAGTCTTGTCTTTTTAAATAAAACGTTTGTTTCTTCTCTTATTGATGATTGTTCTTCTGTATTATAGTCAGGATTTACAGTATTCATAGCGCAAGTCGGAATTTCGTTTGCGTTAGAATAGCCAGCCAGCTCGAAGTACCTGTTTCCCTTCGAACTGTCGACTAGTTTTTTTTTGACTGCTGTGGCTGCTGTGAGTTCCGAGCGACTTGAACTTGATTGGGGCTTGCGCTGCTGTTAGTTGTACGCTGACGATTATATTGGGCCAAATTCAGTTGCGAATTGTCTCTAGTGCCAATATTATTATTTCCTCGGCGAGTATTTCCAATATATTTTGTGTTAGAGGTACTTCTGCGTGGAATTGGTTTCCCTTCGGCAGCCAAACGTTTTGCGTTTGCGGCCTTAACTGCTTCCAAGTTACTGTCTGCAGTTTTACAGGTATTGCTGATGTGAAACCTGCCGAAACACCTGAAGCAACTGCGTTGTTCCGTGTGTTCCTGCTGTACTGCGGAAACTCTGGCTTCTCCTAACGAATCACGAAGCCTAATATTTTTAATTTCCTTATTTTTACGTTCGAGTTCCTGTAAAACCTTGGCTAGGTCTGCTGCCGCCACCGTCGCTGTTTTGTCGAGAGGCGAAATTACATCAGACGAAACTTTAGCAGGCTGTTGATTTCGGCCGTAATGATTCCTTTCATTAATCTCTGTTTGGCGCTTCAAAGTCTTATGCAACATGTCCTCCCATGTTTTAGGACAAATAGTTGCTAAATAAGTTTCCAGAATGTCGGGCATAGCTGCTCGAAAAGTACAACGCAACCCTTCGTCACGTGATCTTTCCTTAAGTGCTCTTTCAAAATCGTCATCAGATGGCTGAACCATCCAAATTTCGGCTGCCATTATTTCCAACCTATCTGCGAAGTTTTCAATGTCTTCACCAGGCAACATTCTAGCTCTATGAAAATTAGTTCTAGTTACCTCTTTACCTCCAGCACCAAACCTTTCTATTAAAATTGACTTAAAGGAAGCCCAGTTGGTTTGCTTAGAAGCGATCGAGCTTGTTGCTAAAAATCTGGCAGCTCTTCCTTTACACCTGTTTGTAGCGGCTGCTATCAATTCACAGTCGGGAAGATTTTTATCAATTTTCCTAAGATTATCTGTCAGGAGCAAAAATGTGAAAACATCGGTACCACCTTCGCCCGAAAAAGCAGTTAAATTTTTCTTAGCGTTTCGTACGTCCTCCCAAAGACGAGTGCTGTTATTATTACCATTGTTACCATAATTATTTATTTGTCTAGTTTGCAAACTGTCCACTATAGTACGTAAAGCTTCAACGTGACGATCGTTTATGTGTTGTAAACGATCACGCTCTGCACGAAACGAGTCTGGACCTGTTGACCCACTGCCAACCAAAGGGGTTTCCGGTGGCGTATGAATGGGTGATGACGTCATCGTTTCTCGGAATGAATGACGACTGCGACCAGCATCGCTATGCAAGGTACGAGGGCAAACAAACTGCTCATCGTGTCGGGGCATGTCATGAGCCAAAACAAAAGGACTGTTAACAGGCCTTTCATTATTAAAATTATGATGGGAATAATGATGAGAGGAAACAAAACTATTATTACTACGCCTATCTGGCGAAACACTGGCTGTTTCATTGCTAGAGTGAACGGCTGATTCATGATCGGAATCCACCTGCTCTTGCTCGTAAGAAGAGCTGCGCGAGCGCTGGCTCGTGACCTTGGCTTTACTACGGCACCTGGCTTGCTCGCGTGCCGGTGCTCTACGTGCAACTGACGGCGTGCGTTTCCGCGCTCGTCCTTGCCGAGATAAGGACCGTAACCCAGTCTGAGAAACAACGTTTAGATTTTCAGATTCAATTAAACGAGGGTTTGCTTTAATAAGCCTTCCCCTAGTCGAGTGTTTTTAGCTTATTCCTAGACACAGGAATTCTGACTAAACCACCGCTAGAAGCAGATTTTCTAGTCTTAACCATGGCTTATACAATAAAACCACACACAAAAAAAAAATCGTGCTCAAGCAACAACAACAATTAAAAAAAATTGTTAGCTTATTATTATTTCTATGGCTTAGTCTGTTAATAGCCACTACGCAACCTTGTTATTCAGTGTACACTTTTTTTTTTTTTTTTCACACAATTTGGTCCCCTTTCGCTTGCCTTTTATTTACTATTTATTTATTTATTTTTTTTTTCAACTTTTTTTTTTTTCAAGACGTGATATCTGCTGCCAACAAATGAATTGGGCGTGGGCTTTTAAAGTTCGAATCTAAATTCTGACACCATTGTAAACCTCGCACTTTCCCCTAATTATTGGAAAAGTGGCGGGTTTCCAGTGTGTAAGCTAAACAGCTTACACCGGCCGATTAATTATTAACAGCAACAAATATCACACAATATCACAACAATGGCAAGCAAAAGAAGGGAGACCACACAAGTTGTTTCTGGTTTTAATTAAACTTGATTTATTCAAAGTCAAAGGTGCTGGGTTAGGGTTTGGTTGGTTCCCTCTTATCCCAAGTTAAAGCACTCTTAGCTAATGTTATTATCGTTACTGGGGCGTCCTTGCCAAAGTTAGGCCTGGACCTTAGTCAAAATGAGCTAGGCTAACTTTCCTAAGTTCAGCATGAATTCAATTCAATAATCAGAGTTCTACTTAGCTTATAACTGTTGTCAGATCCTAGAGTCAGGAGCTCAGTGGCAGGCAACCTCTCTGCTGGTGTGTTGGGCTGGAGTGAGACAGGCTGCTTTAGCAGCTGGCCCTTATATACCCAACCAGCTAACTGTTCCAATAGTAAAGGTGGAGCTGAACAAGTTGGGGCTCGAACCCGGACTAGTTCTAATATTAGCAATGAGGTAATGCTCTGATCTATAAGAAGTATCTGGATAGCTGATACTTGGCAGCTGGCCTGATGTGCAAGGCTGAGGCTGAACTGAGCTAAGCAGGGATGCTTAGCGAATCTAAGTTATTTTATTAATTTAATAGCCAAATGAACGTTGTATAATACAAGTCGGATTAAAGGGAGTAAGGATCGGTAATTGATGGAGTATCGGTAGGTACCGATACCGGTTACCGATATATCGGTATAAATTAAAGGATTAAGCCAAATGCCAATATATTTACAGAGGACAGCACTGCCACGAAGAGGCCAATCGCTCCAAGCTCATTTTAAGCCACGGGGATGACTCACATGACCGTCTTGTGTGCGAGAGGTCTCGGGTTCGAGTCCGGCTTAACCCTTTAAGGACTGCGTGCGCGCTAAGAACTTATAACTGACTTGTAGGAAAAAAAAAAAAAAAAAAAAAAAAAAAAAAAAAAAATCGCAGCTTCTCACCCAGTTGAGGTAAAGGAATGAAACCTGTGTCATTTTTATCCTTAATGATCTGGCTTTCATATCCCAGTTTAAATTTTACTGTAATTAGCTGGAAGTTTTCGATACGACTTGTAGAAGAGCTGTAAACAATGATTATACAGCAGGCGCATTCGGGCACACCCGTCCTTAAAGGGTTAAGCCACCCCTGGAATTTTTAGGAAGAGAAGGGCCCTGTGATGTCTCGTGCTCTTATCGATTGTGGCATGTAAAAGAACCTAGGAATTTTCGATAGGATTTACCTAGCAAAATTGTTCCTCTCTCCTTCTGGTGCCATGGCTATGGCTGGGAGCGCGTTAAAAGCTAAGCTACGATTTAAGCCATATTCTACAGTTGAGTACAAATTATTACTGTAGCGGCGGAGGCTACGACGGCTGAGGTGCTTGTAGCGCCCCCGACATCCTTGGTTGACGAGTACTTCTTTGCATCAGGTTACGTGGTTATTACGACTTTTTACGATAATAAACACAGCATGGGCTACAGTCCCAGCTTGGGGGATGGAGCGTCGGTGTCCTATTCTAGGCCTAACCTTAATGCTTCCGGTAATACACTGCCACCAACGGTGGATTAATTTAATTGCTTAAACGAAGTATAAAGCTAAAATGGGCTATAATTTACACTAGAAACAATTAATCTTACTAGGGAACGAACCTGAGGTTTAAAAACTCTTGGTTTTTATTTTAAAACATCAGAATAATGACAAAGAAAACACTTTACATTTGGAGTTCACTAGTTTAAGCTTTTGACAAATTTGGCAAAAACAATTTAACAGAATTTACATTAGAAATTCACTTTGATACAAGAACAACAAAGTTGATTCTTAAACACTTAATTTAGACAAGAAAAAGCATTTTTATCTTGGGTTCCTATCCAGGAATACCCAGCAAGCTGAACCGCGTCCGCTAAGTTACAACTATATTTGACAACTATAGTTTTCAAGTCGTCCCACAGTTATTTTTCCTCGCGAGGATCAAACCGTCCCTTTGTTTACATTAAAGAATGAACAAAGTAAGAAACTGGCTTTTTAGAAAGAGATGCCTACTCTAACATTATGGTGGTAAAGACCAGCAATGCCGATAAGGCTTACCAACCATAAAGACTCCAAGCTAGAGGTTAATTTAATTTAGAATATGAATTTAGAATTGGGGGTCCTAAAGATAAACTTCTAAAGTTAAACTAGTTACTTACAACCACTACCATTTTGCCCGGCATGGCAATCCCGGACGTGACATCTCCACTCCCGACCGGCATGACCCTTCTAGCTTGAGAGATCTGTGAGCTGTGCTGACTGAGCTGTAGAGGGAGGGCAACTGGGGTTTTTTATACTGGAGCAGCGGATTTTCTGGACCAAGGCGAGGACGCCGAGGAGAGCTGCGGGGGTCCGATTGGCTGAGGGCCAGGAGAACAATGGAAAGTGGGAGGAGAAGTCGGTTGAACAAAGGGACTTGGTGCAGTGCCATTTGAAGGAGTAGGGAATGACTAAAGACGGGCCCAACTGAGTTTTCAACTCTTGAACTTTGGGAAAGGCCTTTGCATTGGGAAATGGATTATTGGACTATTTACAAATGCACATCGTGAATTGGCTCTGGTTAAAGCTTAGTACTTTGGTTTGGGTAATTTTACAAGCTTTAACTGAAAACTGCAGTGTTATACACCACAACTAGTTTTGGCGGGGGGGGGTGGGAATTGAGGATTCGAAGTTTTCAAGCACAGTTTGA
>JAHWFP010088683.1:31721-128357 GCA_023313725.1 Lithobius niger | reverse complement strand
GAGGATTCAAAGTTTTATGCACAGTTTGACTTTCGGATTACATGGAAACAGATCTTTTATAAATATCTTTTGGTTTTTAATAGCAGAGCAAGCCAGTAGTAACATTCGGATGGGTCAGTCGGGATTTGTAGAGAATTAAAGCAAAACATATATACACAAAAATTCGTGTCCGGTGATTGCCGATGTCTGTATAGGTTGGACTAATGGTAGCGTTTTGGGGGAAAAAGATTATTATTAATAAAGCATGAAAAGAATAAATAGATTAGCTTAGAGAATGCTATAACGCATTTAAGTTTAAGTAGAATAAATAACTTCAAAGTTAAAGGACAGGTGACGATCGCTGTGGAAATTTTTCATAAAGGTTGCAGCTGTTCAACATAAAAAATATCACACTTACAAAGTTATCTGTACAATTAAGTATGAGGTTAAGTACCTTCGCAGAGGAAGCTCCTCCTATTTAACACTAAGCTAATGTCTTTGGGCTTTTTGCCCTAAATAGAAGCAATAAAAATCGATAATACAAAATTTACAATAATGGCGGCCATGAGGAAAGAGCGCTGCGGTTGGTTTTTGATGATTTTCAATTGTTGATTGTGGATCTTCTAGAATGAATTGTTGAATTTGGGCTTCAGGGCTTGAGCCCTAGGGCCTCAGGGCTTCGGGCAGATGACCAGGAGTGGTTAACGCTCGTTAAATCCTTTGACCCTTTGACCCCAAGAGATAGGTATTATTGCAAGGTATTATTGCAGGCTATTAAATGATAAAGAGTTTGACCGATTCTGTCCATTAAAAAAACGGCGAGATTTACACAATCGAGGCATTTGGGCGCTCAAAGAAAAAAAAATTTCTTCGTTTGGCAAACCGAAGGTTTTTCGGCGGTCCACGTTTACATTACGCTATGCCCAAATGGAACCATAGACGTATGTGAATAGTCCTTAGCGTTTGAAAAAAAAAAAAGAAACTGAATGCTATTTCAAGGCAACTTTGGCACTTAAAGGCCAATTTCAACTATGAACAATTGTTTGTTTCCATTCTCGGTCGTATTCTTGAATAATTTTAAACAATTTAAACAAGTTTCTCAGATATTTAACATGTTATTAGAATTACTAACAGACGAGGTTTCGACCATTCAGCTCTTAAAAAAGTCCAATGTCAGTCATTTAATTCGTACGAGTTCTTCCTAATAAAAAGAGTAAAACTATGATTAACGGCACATGAATCCTTCCGGTTCATCGTGCGACTCGTTGAGAATAACGTTTGCAACATTTACACAGGTTAGAGTCAATGTCGCACAATCATCTCGCACGAAAGAAATAAAAACAAAAAGAACATTTTGCCAGCCTCCAGCCAGGCCGGCTAAAAATGGTTTCTTTTTGCCTAAAAATACTTAACCTGTTAATTTTGCATTACCTTGTCCCCAATGGAATGTCCCCTGGAGGTTTCTTCGGCGGCGCAGACGCCTGCTTGCATGCCGCACTGCGCATGCGCGGCGCAGTCCTCCCTTATAAAAGCGAGAGCAAAAAGGCTTTCGGCATTTATTTTCCTCTCAGTATTGTAGCGGCGGACGCTACGATAGCTGAGGTGCTTGTAGCGCCCCCGACATCATTGGTTGACGAGTACTTCTTAGCTTCAAGTGAGCGTGGTTATTTCGACTTTTTACGATAATAAGCACAGCATGGGCTACAGTCCCGGTGTAGGGGATGGAGCGTCGGGTCCTAACTAAGGCCTAACCTGAATGCTACCGGTAATTACACTGCCACCAACAGTGGAATTATTTAACTGTTTAAACGAAGTATAAAAGCTAAAAGGGCTACATAATAGTTTACACTTAAAAACAATTAATCCACTAGGGAACGAACCTGAGGTTTAAAAACTCTTGGTTTTTATTTTAAAAACATCAGAATAATGAAAAAGAAACACTTTACATTTGGAGTTCACTAGTTTAGGCTTTTACAAGTTTTGCAAAAACAATTTTTCAGAATTTACATTTGAAATTCACTTTGACACAAGAACAACGAAGTTGATTCTTAAACACTTAATTTAGATTAGAAAAAAACATTTTTATCTTGGGTTCCAATCCTGGAATACCCAGCAAGTTGAACCGCGTCCGCTAAGTTACAACTATATTTGACAACTGTAGTTTTCAAGTCGTCCAACAGTTATTTTTCCCTGAATCCACGAGGATCAAACCGTCCCTTTGTTTACATTATAGAATGAACAAAGAATGAAACTGGCTTTTTAGGAAGAGATGCCTACTCTAACATTATGGTGGTAAAGACCAGCAATGCCGATAAGGCTTACCAACCATAAAGACTCCAAGCTAGAGGTTAATTTAATTTAGACTATAAATTTAGAATTGGGGGGTCCTAAAGATAAACTCCTAAAAATAAACTAGTTACTTACAACCACTACCATTTTGCCCGGCATGGCAACCACGGACGTGACATCTCCACTCCCGACCGGCGTGATCCTTCTAGCTTGAGAGATCTGTGAGCTGTGCTGTGGAGGGAGGGGTGTGGGGGCTCTTTATGCTGGAGCAGCGGATTTTCGTTGCAACAGCGTGGACGCGTAGGAGAGCTACGGGGGTCTGATTGGTGGAGGGCCAGGAGAACAATGGGAAAGTCGGTAGAGCAAAGGGCTTTGGTGCAGAGCCGTTTGAAGGAGTAGGGAATGACAAAAGACGGGCCAAATTGAGTTTTCAACTCTTCAACTTTGGGAAAGGCCTTTACATTGGGAAATTAGTAATTGATTGGATATTTACAAATGCACATCGTGAATAGGCTCTGGTTAAAGCTTAGTACTTTGGTTTGGGTAATGAAATAATCTATATATAAAATTACACAAGATGCGGAACGCTGTCATCGGCAGCGCCAGCAGCTATCTCCATCTGCAGCAAGCAGGACATACGATGCCATCTCCGCCATCTACCGACGGAACGACAAATTATAAAAGTAGCAGCTAAGGCCCACTGAGATAGTAGCTGCGCCCGGAACGCAACGGCCAGCAGCGCGAACATACGATGCCAACTACCAACCGAAAGGCAAATTAAATGGGGGGAGGGGGGGAGCGAGACGACGCGGAATGAGCGAGCGACTTCGCTAGTCATAACTATTAAATTAAACAAGCTTTAACGAAGACTGCAGCGTTATACACCACAACTAGGCTGGGGGGGGGGGGGGGAGGATTCGAAGTTTTAAGTTTGACAGTTTGACTTTGGATTGCTTTGGGAACAGATCTTTATAATGTTTCTTTTGGTTTTAATAGTAGGATAAGCTAGAAGTAACATTCAGATGGTCACAGTCGGGTTTTTGTAGAGATTTAAGACAAAAATGTATACACAAAAATTCGTGTCCGGTGATTGCCGATGTCTAATTAATTCGGACTAACGGTAGCGTTCTGGGGGCTAAAGATTATTAATAAAGTATAAAAGGGATAAATAAACTAGCTTAGTGAATGCTATAACGCATTCAAGTTAAGTTGAATTTATAACTTTGAAGTTAAAAGACAGGTAACGATCGTGGTGGACATTTTTCATAGAATTTGCGGCCGACAAACATAATAAAAAATATCGCACTTTAAAATTTGTCTGTATCCACATGTATGTGAGGTTAAGTACCATAATGGAAGCCCCTCCTAAATCACAACTAATCTAGTGTCTTTGGGCTTTTTGCCCTAAAATAAAAGCAATAAAAATGAAAATACAAGATAAAAGTTTAAAATAATGGTGGCCATGATGAAGGAGCGCTGCGGTAAATTTGGAGTTGTTTTCAAATGGCGATTGTGAGACTTCAGGATGGAATTTTAAAGATTGGGCTTCCCGAAGACTTTAATGTGTTAAATGGTTGCAAGATGGGCAGTTTCTGTCCATTATTAAAAATTTGGCAAGGGGGTTTAAGACCGAGGTCTTTGGGCATTTTGTAGTGCTCAAGAAAAAAAAATTGTTCGTCGTGAAAACAACTCCAGACTCGAGAGGGGAGCTAGGGCGGGATTAGGTTAAGTATGTTTTAGGCAAAAAGAAACCATATTTGGCGGCCTGGCTGGGGGCCGGCAAAATGTTCTTTCTTATTTGCCAAAACACGTTAATCTGTTATTTTTGCATTAACAGGAGACCTCGTCAAAGACTGGTGGAGGGCATCACCTGGACGGGTGCGCCCCGGGATGTAAGCACACTTTTCCCCAAAAAATTTTTATCTGGAAGAGAAAAATTTCGCACTTTATTCAGAACAGTGAGGCAACAGGAATTTGGATCTCTTTCGTAGGGATTGGTGGTCCTGAAAAGGACCGTTGTTTGTGGATCTTGCTTTCATCTGGATGGGCTTGCTTCCTTCGTGGATGGCTTGCTTCTGCGTCGTTCTAAGTGCTTAAGGGGGTTTGACCACAGTTCTGGCTGCGACGATTAGTCCCAGACGGTGTAGTGCTTGTTCTTCTCTTGCCATATCTCTCAGGTAGTGGGAGGTGAAAGTTGATTGGTGACGCCAGGAGGCTGCTGCCAGGATTTCTTCGATTGGAGTGGCATTGTGGTGGGCCCATGATGTGGAGATTGCTCTGACTTCATGTGCCGTCACCCTCATGCTCTTGCTCATGCCTTGTTTGTCATAAGCTGCTTCGATTGTCTTTTTGATCCAGCGGGATGTCATGGAGGCGGAGGTTTCGCCGGTCTGGGGGTCAACAGGAAGGAAAAGTTGGTTTCTTCCCTTGCGGATGTCTTCGTGTTGTGTTTGGGCTAGGTAGCAGCGTAGTGCTGTCACGGGGCAGAGGAGGAGTTCCGGTTCATTGCCTACGATGTTTGAAAGGGCTGGGAACGTGATTGGTTTTGATGGTTCAGAAGGTTTTTACGTTTTAGCTCTGAATGTTGCTCTTGGATGAAGAGTGACAGAGGAGAAGTTGGGTCCGAAAATGCAGTAGGCTGGGTCGGCCGACAGGGCTTGGATTTCGGAACATCTGAGGCTTGCTGCCAGAGTTACGAGGAAGACAGTTTTCTGGGTCATGGGGTGATGTGAACTGTCTTGCATGGGTTCATATGGCTCTTCCATAAGGGATTGTAAGACGAGGGATAGATCCCAATCGGTTACGGTTCGTCTAGTTGATGGACGTTCGTTTTCGAAGGAGCGCAGTAATACCGAGATGCGGTAATCGTCAAGTAGTTTTGTGTTGTTTGCTGCTTTAAAAACAGAGTTTAATGCTGAACGGTAGACAAGAATTGTTGAACCTTTCAATTTGTCGATGTTAAAAAGGTCGCTGAAGAACTTCAGGATGTCTGGTAAAGGTGGGGTCGATAGGATTAGTTTTCCTTGTGATACACCAATGAATCCATTTTGCCCTGTGGCTGTCGTACATGCGGTTTGTTGAGTCTCTGGTTGCCTTTGAGGCGATGCGTTCGGCCTCTTAGCGATGAATTCCAGCCTTCTTGAGGAGTTTAACGATAGTAGCCACCCGTGTAGGTTGAGGTTAGTAAGATTCGGGTGTAGTTTTGACCCTTTCTGTTGAGATAGAAGATCTGGTAGAAGAGGCAGACTTCTTGGGTTGTCGACTAGTAGGTTTAGAAGGAGTGGAAACCATGGTGCTGATGACCAGAGCGGGGCTATTAGCAGGAATAGGCTCTGGCTTTCTTTGATTTTCTGAAGTACCTGTGGTAGCAGTTTGAAGGGTAGAAATAGGTATGCGAACAGATTGGTCCATGGGAAGGTCAGGGCATCCACTGCCATTGTGTTCTCGTCCGGAATTGTCTGATGTAGTGGGGAAGTAGCGAATAGGTCTAGCATAGGTGTGCCCCAGATGTTGAAGAGATATTCGCAGATGAATTTCTTGAATTTCTGTTGGTGGTTTGCGGCGTGACAAAGTCTGCAATCACATTCCTGTTGCCCGGAATGTGAAGAGGCAGCAGGGTGATGTTGTTTGGAATGCACAGGTTGAAGCTTTCGGAAGTCAGTCTGTGCAGGGATCTTGATTTTGTTCCACCTTCCTTGCGGATGTAAGCCTGGGCTGTCGTGTTGTCGGCTTGACTCTGGATTACTTGGTTTTGAATTTGTGGCAGGAAGTCATGGAGAGCTACGAGAATTGCACGAAGTTCGAGAATGTTGATATGTTCCCTGTTTGTCCCTGGCCATTAGCCCAATACTTCGAGGTTGTTTAGGTGGGCTCCCCATCCTTCTTTGGATGCATCGGTGAAGATGAGGTGTTCGGGTGGGGGTTCATGGAGAGGCATTGACTTTGTGAGGTTTGTGACGTCCAGGGCTCGAATTATCTTAAAAAAATTGCATAGCAGAAATGCGACACAAAATACAAATTTGCATAGCCATCACGAAAAAATGATTAGCAACTTTTAAAGAATAATTTATTTAGTAAAAAACAATACAAAGAGTTTACTTTAGTTGAAACAATAGCCATTTTTGTTTCACTTTTACTATGCTACACGCACGGATGCTTGGTTAAGACTATTCTGACTCGAGTCTAAAACGAAAGCGTCACCAACTAAATACCGAAGGTGATGGCAGAACCAATCATTTCCCAGATCGCACGTGCAATACTTTGCCTGCCTATAAAGTTGGAGGGATTAGCATCTCCGTGTCAGCCAACACGATCATGACTACGCTGTTATCATGACTACGCTGTTATGTTGTCTCTTTTAACACAGTTGCGTCGCTAAACTGAGATACATTATTTAATTTTACATCGCTAAAGTTTAAATTTGTGGTGCAAATTGCGATGCGATACTGCTCATTTCGAGCCCTGATGTCTGACCACCAAAGAAGAGTTTCGAAGGGAAAGTCTTTGTCAAAAGACATCTGTTTGTCTGGGTGATTTTGATTGATTGACCAGTTATCTATTTGGTGATGGTGAAGGGGCCTGACCATCCATCGGCCGTAAGGGACGAGGCTTGCCATCGCGTCCATTTTCCCAATTAGGGAGTTGAGTTCCAGGGATGAAAAGCTTGTTTGTACCAAAGTTTGTTTAGTTGCGGAAGAGGCGTATGTGATGTAGGAGGTCTTGAATGCAATTCAATGAGGGAGAGATTCTTTCCGATTGTAGATTGAATAAGGCCCCCGAGGAAGGTGAAGTATTGAGCAGGTGTTAATCCTGATTTTGCTTGGTTCACTCTGAAGCCCAGTTGATTGAGTAAGGAGATCGTCCTATCTCTGTTGAGTTTGAGCTTGTGTGGGTGTGGGGTGTTGAGTGCCCAGTCGTCCAGGTAAGAGCTGGCTTGCTGGTGAAGGTTTGCGTGAATTGGTTTCAGAACTAAGGTGAAAATATGTGGTGCAGCGTTTAACCCGAACGGAAGACAACGGAATTCGTAGACCTTTTGGTTGTAGATGAAGCGAAAAAGGTGGGTTGATGCTGTGGGGGACGTGAAGATAAGCGTCCTCCAAGTCGATTGACACTGTCCAATCGATTTGTTTGAATGAAAGGCGGATTGTTTCCAGAGTTTCCATCTTGAAATGGTCGTTGAGGATGAACTTGTTGAGTGGTTTCATGTTGAAAATTGTGCGTAGGCCTCCTGATTTCTTCGGTCGAGTGAAGATCGTGCTGTAAAACCCCGGTCTAGGTTTGTGGCATTCTCTGACGGCTCTTTTCGGTAAGAGTTCCGAGACTTCGAATGAAAGGGAATCTGAAATCTGCAGTGCAAAGTCCCAGGGTGGGTGGGAAGGCCGATAGTGAAGGCTGTGCCAGAAGGGTCGGACGAAAACCGTGTTTTATTATCGAGAGAATTTCTGCATTGCGGGCGAGTTTTTGCCAAGCCAGGTAGAAGTGGCGGAGTCTTGCACCGACTGGAAAGCAGGAGAGGTGAAAGACGTCATTGTTGGTTCTTTCGAAAGGAGCTGCTGCCTCCTGGTGACGAGTATCGGCTGTGTCGATCGGGAGTTGCAGCACGCTTGTGTTGATTGCGTTGGCCGGAACGGGGATGTGGTGTGTCGGCCAGAAATGGCTGCTGCTGTCTCGGTTGAGAGGAAGGGCTTTCTGTGGAACGGTTGGGCGGGTTGGTGGTTGTGTTCCAATTATCCGTCGGGGGTTGGGTTGCCTGTTCTTATGAAAGAGCCGATTTGATGAAAGGTTCTGACGATGAGGCTTAGGTTTTCTAGAGATGTCCAAGTGTGGTACAAGAGTCAGGATTAGGCCTCGGAAGAGTGTGTCAGACTTGTGGATTGGTTGGTTCCACAGCCGATGGCGTGTCGAGATGTTGAGGTTGTTGGCCAACGAGAGGGCTATTTCCCGGAGGAGGAGGAGGGTGTTGTTGAGAGAGTGAAAGGTCGCAGAGCTGGCTTTTTGGAAGAGTTGTGAAATGAGGGATGAGAGGTTGCAAATTTCTTCCGGGCTAGAATCAGGTGAAAGCTTCTCGCAAAGTGCGTTGACGGCAGTGTTAAATACGTCAGCCTGTGATGCTACATGTAAGCTCAGGCGGAGGCATTTGTCATTCTCGAAAAGGATGAAAGTTAGAATTTCAGCTTTCTTTGGGATGGAAAGGGCAGTTCTGAAGTCCATCTTGACTTCCCCGCAAAGGAATTCACATTCCGCGTTAAGTGTCGAAATTTCAGGAATTTGTGGCGCCGTCGCCGAGTGGACGAAAGAAACTGTTTTCCCGGCCGCGCGGGGAGCCGGAGGTTCTTTGTCGGGGATAAGAGGGTCGCCTTTCCCAAGCAGGGAACCCCCATTGCGAAGCAGGCAAGTCAGAAGTGTGGTTGACTGGCCGGGAAGGTTGTGGGGGTTTAACGTCTTTTTCACAGAGAGCGAAGCCAAGTCTTGTCCCGAGTCCTCTGTTGATGACGGGAGCGTCAGCAGTTTGTAACGGCTTGAAAAGAAAGCAGTCCGGGACCGTCTCCTCCACAGTCTTTAGGAGTGATCCTAATGGAATCATAGGATCATCAGTCGGGTCGTCTGGAAAGTGGATTCTTTTCTGGGACGCTGGTTGGTGCAGTGATGAAAGCAGGTTTTGAGCTGCCGGAGCCGGGGGTTGGTTTGCCGGGAGGATCCTCGGCACAACCGGTGGATCGGCGGTCTTTTCTTCCTTGGCTGGGTCGGATGGGGATTGAGGGCCATGTTTGTGGCTTTCATGGCTAGCGGTAGACGTAACCCAATCGTGAGTGCGGACAAGACGGGCAGAAGACGTGCACGACGGTGGCGGCATCGGGTTGTCGGGGGTTTTCCCTTGCAGAGCTTCACGTACTATGTGGTGAACTTCACTGTGGGTGATGCTACGGCCCCTGCGGGAAGAAGCTAATGAAAGGTCCAAGGGAGAGTTGGGAGCCGGCGGCGGGTTGGCGACGGCACGGCGAAGGATTTTCTTAGCCTCGAGGTAGTTTGTCTTTCGCCAATGGTACATTGCGTTGTAGCAGTGAAAGATCCAACGGTGCGGCGGGAGGAGTTCTTTGGCCCGCTTGGAGCGGCGACTCGTCTCGGCTGTCTGCGGCGATGAAAGGAGCGTCGATGGTGGATGCGGGAAGAAAAGGCCCAACGGCGGCGAGGTCTAGCGCCGAGACCCAGCGACGACCAAGAGGGAAAGGCGGAGTAGGATCAAGAGGGCAAGCGGCAGGAAAAACGGAGGGTTCGGGTGCGGCAGCCATCTTCAGTTAATCCAAAATCAGTCGAAAGGCGTGAAACGAAGGGACGAGGTGACGGGGAGGCACCTCTGGAGGAATGAATGCTGAAAGCCTTCGCGCTCTCGCATTTGTAAGGGAGGACTGCGCCACGCATGCGCAGTGGGGCATGCAAGGAGGCGTCTGCACAGTCGAAGAAACCTCCAGGGGACATTCCATTGGGGACAATGTAATGCAAAATTAACAGGTTAACATGTTTTGGCAAATAAGAAAAAAAGATTGTATTGGCAACATTTACATACGTTTGAACTAATGTCGCAAACAGGAAAACCAATAGGGATGCATGTACCTCTAAAAGGAGAGGTGTACTATTTATACCACGAGCCAAGGCTGTTTGCCGTGATGACATCGTGAGTCATCCACTAACGAACGAGAATAGCGGTTCTTTGATCGTCTGAGTGGACTAGCCCAATCACGTGATGCGTGCGTAACGGCAAACAGCCTTGTCGCGTGGTATAGCGCCATCTATTACCAAAAAAATCGAATAACTTGTTAAAAGTTGGGGGGGGGGGGGGAATAACACGTGTTTAAACTGCCTTAAATCAAGCAAAATGTAAAATATGACCAAGAATTGAGATAAACGGTTGTACATTATTGAAATATTGTCCTTTTCAGTGCCAAAGCTGCCTTGAAATGGTGTTCAGTTTGTTAGTGCAACTCTCGACCAGAATTATTCCAAACGCTGAAGACTATCTAATTTGGTTGAGGTTCCGTTTGGGCGTAGCCTATAACAATTAGGATTCAAGCTTCAAGAATAAACCTAAATCATAGCATAGTACGATTAGCCACTTTGTGACAGTGCTGCCCTCTTTTAGAATTATACAAATGCTGGTGATATTACTGTACTGCCACTATAATAGTAATACATTATATTACAAATAAATTTTTTAAAAATAAGTTAAATGCTCGAATATATTACAGACAGAAAATACATTGGTGATCCCCACCCCCTCTTTTTAAAATGTCATTTAACTTTAGCTGTACCAATTTGAGGATGTTAGGTGGTATTACTATGAAAAGTAAATCATTAATTTACTACGTTTTTAAGCCTACATCTTAGTTTGTTTACTTTAAATTGTATTTAATGTTCTCCGTTTAATTTGCTTCCACTTTAAGATGGTAAAATTATCTGTCAACTAAAGCAAAGTGAAAAGAAATGAAACCAAAGTGCAAAGAAACAAAAGCAATTTGAAACATAAAACCAAAATGAAAGGAAATGAAAACAAAGTAAAAGAACGAAACCAATTTTAAAAAACCTGTAAAAATAAAATGTTTTTATAATTCTGTTGCTCTACTACAATATCAGGAAGGGCCTCACGGTTCTGGATGAGAATAAGGTTATTTTCGCACCTCGTTTTTGGGGGAAAAATGACCATGCTGCAAAGAATGGGCTCTATCAATGTAAAAGACTACTTTCATCATTCCTTCTATCCATGCTCTGTTAGGGAGTGGAATGCGCTTCCGGACCATGTTGCATGTTGTGTTAGTGAGGCGGCGTTTAGGGCTGATATGGTGAGAGGGAGGAAGCAAATTGAGGGAGTGTCGCATGTGTAAATTCTTGCCTTTGATCATTGTTGTATTCTTTTTGGTATTGCCATGGAACCTCCGGGTGGGGCAATTAAACACTTAAACCACTAAATTACTCCGGCCTTGTGAAGTCATATTTTCTTTCACAAGCAGCAAAAAAGTTCCTACTAGCTAGCATTTTCCCCCTTTAATCGACAAAAATAATGCCCGGAATACTTAAAAATTCCTTAAAATGCAAACGAACAACTAAACAAAGTCCAACAAACACGTTATTTTTAAACAATCATTGTTTTCATAAAGCATCATTTAATAACGCCGCATGCTAGCGATGGTCGGGAAGCAAAGCGGCTGGTCACAGAAATGAGAACGAGTGCCCACAGATTAAAGAATCATAATTATCAAAAACCAAAACTGGTAAAAAGGACCGCCAAGTTCCGAATGGTTCAATCCCTTCAAAGCAATGTTCTAGCAATGTATCGGTAGCAATGTTCTAGTTTTCATTTACCGTCCAAAGTATTATTCGGTGCTATTAACTTGGTGAATGTTTTGGTGTGTTGATATCACTCCTTTGAAGGCACGAACCATTCGGAACTTGGCGGTCCTTTTTACCAGTTTTGGTTTTTGGTATGATATCACTTTTTTTTTTTTTTTAATTGTGTATTCGATTCAACTCAACTAGCCTCCAGGTGCGTAATAAAGTGCCACGTCAACAATAGCTTGAGTGGCAATTTTTCTAATATTTTAATTTCCTATTTCACTCCTTTGAGAGGCCGAACCATTCTCAACTTGGTCGCTTCTTTACCAGCTTTTAATTAATTATTATTTTTTTTTTTTATTTAGTTCATATCATAGTTTCCTGAGGCTGAACCATTCTCAACTTGGTGGCCTCTTTAGTATCTTTACCAGTTATTGGCTTTGTTTTGACACTTTGTTTGTTTTTCGTGAATTGTACGTAGACGCATTTTTCTTTGGCAGTTGTTTAGATTTGCGACGACACTAGTGCGAGTCTAGATACACATGTCAGTTTACATATTGTCATCATCCGTAGTTAGGACGTCCAATCAGAGACGATGCCGACAATACTAACAATGCTTATAACAATACGTTCGTACTTACGCGCCCTCCCACGCCATCCCCGTTAGGGCCGTTACGCCCCCAGGCTGTAAAGCAGAAAAGGTATGCAGTTCGTATCGCACTGCAGCCCTTTCTCAAATTTCATAGCTGGAAGCCTTCCCGTTCTCTCGATATCGGTGAAAAATCACCCTATGGGAATTAACATGGGGATTAGCGGACTAGAACTAGAAACTAGTAACACATTTGCAACGTTATTGAGGGTCAAATTTTGCATTGAAAGACACTTAGCTGACATGCATACATAAGTTAATTTTCGTTCAGGTGGATCATTGCTCTCTATTTTACCACTATTTAAGCTTTTGTGCCGCATTATTATTTTTACCCAAGTAAGGTACCTGGAAATGTGCCAAGGGGCCATTCAAAAACCAAGTGGCCATTTTTTAAAGCCATTTACCCCCCCCCCCCCCCCTCCGCCCTGTGTGGTCATCTGTGGCCAGATTTTGGACCCCAAAAAACCAAGTGGCTTATGGCCACCCCCCCCCCCACCACGAACTTAAAAAAATAACCTTAATGTGTTTTCAACAAATGCGGTACCACTTCATAAAAATTTGTGTTATTGTGCCATACCAAATTTGGTGAATTGCTAGTGTTCGACATAAGAAACCCAACAAGTACCCCCCTACTCCACTTTCCTTTTAATAAACGCAGCCGTTTGATTCATCGGGTGAAATATTTTCACCAATTTTTTTGACGATCTGCAATGGCCGCTAGACTAAACTTCATTAGAGATTTGTAACTGAGACGGAAAGCAAAAAATGTAACCTAATACGTTCATTATTAGACCATCACTGCATTGAATTGTCCCAGTGAAGCACTTGACATTTTAGCCGCACACTATTTAAATGAATTTAGTACGAGTGAAGGAAACGCAGTCTTACGTTGTTAAAGATTTCTATGACAAGCCCCCGGTATCTTTCACCACTGTGCGGGAAATTCAGTACGGTTGACTGGGGCTAAGATGTTAAGGTCGATACAAGAACAGTGTAAGGCTGAATGAGATGCTATGCGCAGAGACTCTTGTACAGTAAATCTTGATAAGGGCTTTCCCTTCAATGCAATAGCCACGTGGTTTACTTGGAAACCCCTCTCCCCCATTGTGGTCACAAGCCGACCACCCCCCCTCCCCCCCCCTCCCCACCCCCTGGCCGAAGCGTAGTTTCTGAATGGCCCCCAAACGGTAATTGTTTGGAAACCTTACTTTTCACGCTATTGACTTAATTCACCTACCTATCGATTCCTTTCGTCGTTAGGGTTCCAAAAAACATAACGAAAACGTGTGCAAACGTTTTTTTATTTAAAAAAAATTATTAAAACACGCTAAAACGCTACGCACGACAAGCTAGAAGCGGCAGCTATTCTACGCGATGATTCCGCAACTAGAAAACCTGATTTCAACCAGAACGTTATTAAACGAAAATTATCTCTTTCCTAGGCAGACGGTGATATTTGTGGCCGGATTTACAATCCGCAGGGGCGCGCGCGCATTATCATATACATCGAGAATTGGTGTAATCAGAAATAGTATGACGCAAGCATTTGTGAAACAAGGAACAAATTATGCTATTTCCTTGTTTCACAAATGCTTGCGTCATACTTTTTCTGATTACACCAATTCTCAATGTATATAATAATGAGCGCGAAGCGTGCCCCTGCGGTCTGTGAATCCGGCCGCAAATATCGATATACACCAACCAATTTTTCGTCTGCTTCAGCTATTTCGTCTGCTACCGGAACGAGATAATTTCCGTATACTCAGGGGCGCGGAATCAGGTTTTCTTGTTGCCCACCCACCTCGCAGCATCGCGATGACGGCAGGGGTGCAGAAAATTCTTACTGGACAAAATTTCCCACAAAATTTTCTTACTGATTTTTCAAATTTCCACAGCCTTTTACTATGTAGGCAAGCCATTTTTCTGTGAATTTCCACAGGTCTCTGAAATTTCCCGCGAACCTCATTCTAGCGTTCTGGCATATTCTGCACCCCTGGATGACGGAACGACAGTTGTGCGTAGCGTTTTAGCGTGTTTTAATAATTTTTTTTTAAATAAAAAAGCGTTTGCACACATTTTCGTTACGATTTTCGGAACCCTAACGACGAAAGGAATCGATAGGTAGGTGAATAAGGTCGATAGCGTGAGAAGTAAGGTTTCCAAACAATTATCCCCCAAACCATACTTCAGGTTATTAGGCACTGACGCTATGGTGTCACGCTACAATGGTTTACAACTTGGACAATTGAATTGATGTGATGTTTGTTGCGCGACGTACTAGCGTGTTTCTGGATTTTAATCTGTGCGAGCGCCCATAACAACGTTAACATGCCCTAAAGGGAGGCAGCCCTGACGGCCCCAAAGAATTATCACTAGATGGAGTTAAGTGCAGCCCGTTTCAGGGGTGGTGACTGGCTATTGTCCGTGCACTGCCCCGAATCCACTATTACGTTCTGAAATTCGCCAAACTATTATTTACGATGTCTGGTGAATCGCTGACGATTTTTGCCTTTGGACAGACGTTTGTTTGCTTTCTGATTGTGCCGAGACATCTTTCATTCGAGAAGTTGTGTTGGGTACTGCATATACTGTTTGTTCGACAATCTAACTACGGAGAAACCTCTGCACACGTTGATCATTCGTTTAGCTGACATTGCTGCCGACAATTGTCTTACAGTTACAGAACAAGACCCATTACTATAGCCGTCATCAAAACAATTCTTCACGAGAACATAGGCTAAATGTTAAAACAGACACACAAAACAACACTTACCTGTTTGATGTGCATGGTTGATTTTTGTTTTTCTCACCACCGTTTCTACCTGGTGAAACGACGATTGCCTCAACGATGCCAGCGCCAACAAATACGCGGGAAAACAATAGGCCCCCTACGATAACAACAAATAACAACCCAAACTTACCCATTGAGTTAATAAATTACTTACCTTGCGTCTTGCCGAAACATAGAGGTGTCCATTTACTAATAGAGTTTACTTCCGTTCATGTTGCGTCAGAAGGCAAGTCAGAACTGTTAGGTAACGTCGGAAGATGGTGAAAAATAAATAAATAATTGAATAAAAACTGGGCACCAGTCATTATTAGGCCGTCAAATGAAATGAACATTGTGTCCCCCGACCCCCGCCCAAGTGGTGCTCGTACAATTAATGAAGGTGTTTATTACTGACTGTTGGTTTCACTGTGTGACGAGGTGGTAACTGCACACAGTCTTGTTTTATAAATTTACGTTTGCATATGTAAATTTTGTGTATGGCGAACACTACTATTATTCCACGTCAAAGCTCGAAATTAAAGGACACAGTGCCAGTGACGGCGTCAGGACTGAATTGTTTGGGGAGCCGACAGAGGGCACATCTGGAAACAGAGTGGGCCAAGGATATTTTTTTCAAGGCAACCACATTAGGCATTTCTATTCTGTTTAATTCATCTTGAACGTTACCTAAAAAAGCTTCAATGCAATACCTACAATTTATTTGTAAAATAAGCCCCATAAACACACATTATAAATGAGGCTACGCATATATTGCAAAGCTGCTAAAAAAAAAGTATTATATATAAATAAAATAAAATTCAAAAAATAAAAGCTCTGTTGATTCATTTGAATTCAAGTTTAGCATGCAAGTTTTTTTATTACTTTATTGTCTAGTGGTGACCTGAGTGTTGGGGTGTGGGGAGGGGGGGGGGGAGGCACGGCCCACCTTGGGCCAGCCCTGGCGCCGTCGCTGCACAGTGCCACACTTTTCGGCCTTTCGCGAATCACAGCTCCTCAAGCCGCAATTTTTCGTCTTTAAATCTAAATCTAAAATATGTCAACGCAAAAACATGATATTAAGAGCTGGGCCACACAATTCTGTGTAGGGGTGAAGATGGCAAGCCTCCCATCCCCCTCCAAAAAAAAGTTATTTTTATGCTCTGGGACATGCAGTCTTGTCACCAGGTGACTTGATGACTTGTGGTGCTGGTCAGAAAAAAAAATGTATTTATTTCCTGTTTTCGCTCGATTTTATTTTGCACTGAACTCAAAACATTTTTTGTCCTCTAACTTTTCGTTTCTTTTATGGAGCCTGGAGAAATTTCTAAATGAAAGTAAGGGATCGAACGCACTAGGCGACCTGGCCGTGCGGCCAAGTTGCAGCAGCCAATGAAAATTATTAGTGCCTGGTTTTACATAAACCGTAAGCATTCTCATTGGCTGCAGCGACCTGGCCGCGCAGCCAGGTCGCCTAGTGCGTTGGAGCCCTAAGAACAACCCCTTTTCGTCATTGTTTTTCCCTCTCCTATCTCTACCCCCAGAGCCCCCCCCCCCCCCCCCCGGCCGGATGGACCGAGGGGGCCAAATTTTGGGTAGGCCTGGGGGTAATCGGAAGATCTTTTTTTCATGGCATTTTGTGGCTTTTTGTGGGTTTTTTTTTTTAATCCGTGAACACACTGAACACCGTTTTTGTAGTTTTATTTTTTTGCCTGAGCTGATGACCTGGGCTTCCCCGGAAGCACAGGACTAGGGACATAAGCCACACTTACTCCCGCCTCTGGGCAGCCCTGTCTACCCCCTCCTCTTTTGGTGTCAGATTTTGAGGCAACCTGGCTGACACACAAGGCGCCGCATGGCGATTTCTCTGCTGAAGACTTGCGTAGGAGAAATTTTTTGGGGAGTTGGGGGGGGGGGGGGGCAAAGCAGAATAGTAACCTCCAATTACGTGCGCAAGAAGAAGTACGGGCCGGAGAGATATACGGTACGTTCCTAAATGACCAAACAGAGCGAACCAAACGCACCACTGTTGGTGACAGTCTGGCTCATTCCCTGCTAATATCCGTGTTGATACGGCTTCATTGACGTCAACATCGTCAGCGATGAATCTGTTTCGTCAAAACTGTTACCTCGTGCATGCTCAAACCTCCACCCCAGCAAACCACCTTCCTGAGATGGTTTGCAATTTGGCATTGCTCTCGCCTGGTCACATCTAGTAGCCAATCCTGGTCAAATCCATTAGCCAGGTCTGGTCGCGGTGAAGGTATGACGTATCGAACACTTTGCTGAGTTTGTTGAGCTGTGTTGTAGTTTAGGAAGGTACTGAACGGCTGACGCAACATCACTGCGCACGCGCGACATCAAGTTTGGAGCCAAACTGTTTCTAAAAGTGGTGCGTTCTGTTCGCTCTGTTCGGTGCTTTGGGAAGGTACTGTAAATAACCACTACAAGTGCCACAGACTGTGTAGCATCATACGAATTTTTTTGTTTTGTTTGATCGTGCAAAGCAGGTTTACTAACAAGTAAAAATTTGCCAGTGGTATTTACTAGGAAACAGGCTTTGATCCTATTGTAGGCGGAGCGTAGAGAAATTTATTTTAAATTTGTATCTACTCTCATTTTAATGGCTAATGGTCCAATACTTGCTAATGGTCCTTAAAAATCTGGGGCAATAGTAGGGTAAGAATGTGGGTTGTAGCACCACCCCGGACGGAAGTGACGTCATTACCCCCACTTCCGGTCACGTGATGAAAGTCGGGACGTCACTTCCAGTTTTCGTCGATCTGGAGGATGGCCGGAAAGTGCTTTTTACTACTTTTTTTTTCGTTTTCATCAATCTGGAGGATGGCGGGAAAGAGTCTTTTGCTTTTGCTACTTTTTTTTCCGTCAATTTGGAGGAGGGTGGGAAGTGACGTCATTAAGCCCACTTTTTCGTTTTCGTTGATCTGGAGGTTGGTGGAAAAGTGCCTTTTGCTACTCTTTTGCCATGGAATATTGGCAACTCAAAGACTTGGTGCTTTCCTGGTGCCCGTCTTGAGCATCTATGTGACTGTGTTCCCAACATTTTAAATCCTTCAGAAGATATTACCAATGTAGTGCTCTGTGCCGGGACCAATAATGTAGGTTTGGACTATCCGGCAGTCATTGCCCAAAGACTACTTGAGTTGATTGACATAATCAAATCCTTTTTACCCACAGTGCGCATCACTGTTATCAGTATCTTCCCGCAAAGGCAGCGTTTCCGTGTACATCACTGGCCTTCCCTACAACAGTATATTGTTCAGTGCAATGGCCATATTATGGCATGCTGTAAAGAAGCAGGAGTTGATTTAATCTCCTTATGGGATTTAATTTCACGTAGACATGGCATCCTTGCATCTGATGGTATCCACTTATCTCCCCTAGGCAAAAAACTGCTTGTTGATGCCATTATACAAAGTACGCTACTCGAGCGGAAACCATTTAACTTCTTCTCTTTTGAGGGAAACTAACCTTGTTTAATAGACTAATCGTTAGTCGTATGACGGAACATATTCCCAGATTTCTTCCCGCAAAATTACATCTCAAAAAGCATACTAACGACAATGTTTACAACAATGTTTGATTAAGAAAGTGTCTTACGAGTGATACCAACGACGCTCATAGTCAATGCGACAAACTCCACATTAACGATGAACTCGATTTTATTTTTTCAGACCCTGACGTATGCCCATTAGCATACGATTTTAAAATGTCGTTTTACAATACCACTGCTGTTCCTGAAGGTTCTTCTATTGTTGGTAACTTTATCGATAGGTCTGTTTCTTTTGTTCATCTAAATGGCAAGGACTTTTCTACTCAGAACAAATTCGATAAATTTGAACACATTATTAATGCCACTAATGCTGAATTCGATGTCATATGCGTCACAGAAACATGGTTCAATGATCAAAATCATGGTGTTTGTAACCTAGACGGCTACACTTTTATAGCAGAAAACAGAATTCTAAAAAAGGGTGGAGGTATTGGAATGCTAATTAAGAGCTGTTGCAGCTTCCACGTTAGACATGACTTAAAGTTTTCTATTGATGAATTGGATGGCCAGGGTATGTTTTTAGAAATTACTTTTGGGCACCATGTGTATGTTGTTGGAGTAGTCTATAGGCCTCCAGCTGGCAACATGCGTAATTTCAGCAATGCTTTTAGTTTTACTATAAACAAAATTTGTGCCGAGAAAAAAAGAGGTTATATTTTAGGAGACTATAATGTTGACTTAAATAAGTATTTGTCTGATTACGCCATTTCATCTATTGTGAATGATTGGCTTTCTGTAGGATTTGTTCCAATTATCACAAAGCCAACTAGAATTACAGACTCCTCTGCTACGAGAATTGAAAATATTTGGACGAATCATTTAAGCAAGGGAACTCATACTGGCATTATCATCTCTGATTTCACCGATCATTTTCCAATCTACGTGTTCTTAGAATCTAATAAGCTTAGTAAAATACATCCTTGCTATAAGATTAGGCGACGTTACTCTGAAAAAGGCTATAATAATTTGGTTGAGGGCTTAAAGAAAGAAATGTGGAACGAGTTAAATCTTAAAGATGACTTATACCTATTGTACGAAAATTTCTTAGCCAAATTCACACATCATTTGGATATTGCATTTCCCATAATTGAGCCCAACTTTAAAAATGAAACTACCATCAAACGAGTTAAAAGGACTCAAGATTGGGTTTCTCCAGAACTGCAAAAACAAATCAAAATGAAAAATAAGTTGTACAGGAATTACATTAGGAAACCAGATGCTAATAATAAAGAGAAATACAAATCTGCATACAAAAAAGTTCACATCCTTATTAAGGAAGCAAAAATTAATTTGTATGGCAACCTTTTTAAAAACAATAAAAATAATAGCAAGGAATTATGGAAAGATTTGAAAAAACTTACAGGTACCCATAAACCCCATAACATGACTCTTCCACATGCTAGCCAGAATTCCAATGAGGCTCCTGGGTTGGCTGCAGAATTAAATTTGCACTTTGTCTCAACTGGACCCAAGTTGGCTGCTAATTTGCCTACCGTGCCTAATGTGGGAAATACGGGAGCCAAGTTTAACGATTCACTTTTCTTGTGGCCTACTGACGCATGTGAGATCGAGAGCATTATTAAGGCATTCCCAAACAAAAAATCAAGTGGTTTTGATGACATTAGCATGCTACTGGTCAAACGGTGTTATAGGTATTTGTCACCACCTCTTGCACAGCTCATAAACAAATCCCTTACGACAGGTTGTGTTCCGAACCAGCTCAAAAAAGCAAAGGTTATTCCTCTCTATAAATCTGGTAATGTTAATGATTTTTGTAACTATAGGCCCATTTCTTTGTTGCCTGTTTTTTCAAAAGTATTTGAAAAAGTTGTATATAAGCGTTTACATTTCTTTCTGGAAAAACACCATCTGTTGAGTGACAATCAATTTGGTTTTCGCAGGGGTAGATCTACAGTTCAAGCACTACACACTGTCGTTAATAAGGTTATCGAAAACATTGAACTAGGTAACTTTACCGTGTCTGTTTTTTTGGACTTATCCAAAGCCTTCGACACAGTAGACCACGATTTACTTTTAAAGAAGCTTTCCTCAATCGGTATCAGAGGTGTTACTTACAATTGGTTTAAAAGCTATCTAGTGTGTAGAACACAGTTTACTGATCTAAATGGAGTTCAGTCTCCACTGCTGGGAATTACTTGTGGAGTGCCACAAGGGTCCATCTTAGGCCCAATACTTTTCTTGGTGTACATTAATGATATTTTTTCTTGTAGCAATCAGTCGTTCGTGGTTGGCTTTGCAGATGATACTACATTAGAATATTCCGGAAAAGATTTGAATGTCCTTATCAGCCACGTTAACTTTGATCTTAAAAGATTTACCCACTTCTTTGATTCTAACAAATTGTCATTAAATGCAAAGAAAACTAAATACATGATAATGAGTTCGAGTCAAAAAATTGCGCAAATTGATCAAAATGAGTCGCACGTCATCAAAATCTCGGACGTTGTACTCGAAAGAGTGAGAAATGTTCGTGTTTTAGGAATTGCCCTTGATGATATCCTTTCATGGACACCACAGATTAGCTATGTGTGCAGATTAGCTATGTGTGCTAAAGTTGCCAGGGGATCTGCTATCCTGTCTAGAGTGAAAGGATTTGTTCCATCTAAATTATTAAGAATTCTATACTTTGCATTTGTCTATCCCTTAATTTTATACGGGATTACTGTTTGGGGTGCAGTTTCTAACTACAAGCTACAACGTATTCTTATACTTCAAAAAAGAGCAGTAAGAAGTATTGGTAAGGCAACTTATGACTCCCACTCTTTGCCTCTGTTTAGGAAGTTTGAAATTATCAAGGTTGCTCAAATTTATCAATACAATGTTTGTCTTTATATGCACAGCCTTGTTTATGCTGCCAGCGAAACTCGGTCTTGCTTCAACAGACTTATCCGTGTGAAAACCTTCCACGATTGTCACGACCACAACACCCGTAATGGTGATAAGCTCATCTTACCAAGGTGTAGAACTGACCATATCTCACCTACACGGCTGTAAAAAACTGGAACTGCCTCCCTCTAAGTATCAAGCAGGTGAAAAATACCAAAAAATTTGCGTTTACTTTAAAACAGTTTCTTATACATCTTAATGAATAGATGTATCTTCATGCTGGTCTCTTCTTAATATGTATTCATTCTTACCGATAGACAATTATATGTGTGTTCATATATTTATATTGTTTTAATTTGTTTTGTTTCACCATGTTAAGCATTTACTTGTTGCTAATACTGTATCTAGGATCTCATTGTCTGTTTTGTATTTTGTTACCATATTATGCATTGACTTTTTGTATGTATAATGGGTTCTTCCCTATAAAACAGGTTCGCAAGAACCTCGGGAAGTTTTCCCTTATGTCTTTACATAAAAAAAATAAAATTCAAAATTCAATTCAAATCCTTTTGCTATCTCTGTGATACCTCACTTATGACATCACAGTTAGCCTAATGACGTCACTTACGGTCACATGATGAAAAGTGGGGACATCACTTCCGGTTGCGTCGATCTGGAGGAGAGTGGGAAAGCGCCTTTTGCTACCTTTTTTTAAAAGTTTTCGTCGGTCTGGAGGAGGGTGGGAAAGTGCCTTTTGCTACTTTTTTTTACGTTCTTTTGATACCTCCGTGACCCCCAATTATGATGTGAGGGTAATGACGTCACCCCACTTTTTAGTTTTCATCAAAACTGGATAATGGTGGGAAGTGCCTTTTGATACTTTTTTTTCGTTTTCTTCAATCTGGAGGAAAGTGTCATCCCTCTCCATGATGTCACTTTCGGTGGGTGTGGCTCTGACGTCACTGCCGGTGATAGTGGTGCCTGCTAAATGAGCTTTCACATTTTTTATATGCAAGCTTTCAAATATTCCTTACAGGGAGGGTCAGCTTTAAACAGAATTGGCAGTAATCCAGGTTAATAATTTTTTTACTTCCTGCTTCAGTCATATGAGGTGAGCAACTTAACACTAATGCCATGTGAGCAACATCACGTTAATGCTATGTGATCAACTTCGCACTAATAGCATATGAGCAACTTCACGTTAATACCATATCAGAAACTTCACACTAATGTCATATGAGTAATTTTATGCCAATGCCATACGAGCAACTTCACGGTAATGTCATATTTGAAACTTCACGCTAATACCATATGCGCATTCACCTTAATGTCATAAGAGCAATTTCACGATAATACCATGCGATCAACTTCACATTAATGCCATGTGAGCAACTTCACGCTAATATCATATGAGCAACTTCACGTTAATGCCATATGAGCAACTTCACGCTAATACCATATGAACAATTTCACGTTAATGTCATATCAGCTAATTCGTGTGTGGGGATTTAATACATACAATAAACGAATTTAGATTGTGGTGGGAACCAGTTTAAAACATACATAACCACTCGAGTGAAAGTTGATCCTCATTATCGTTTATTAAAAAAAAAGGAGAAAATGGAAGATAAACATTCAGATCTGATCAAGAAATTGATAAAAAAGTTTAGAGTGCCAATACGGGTAAAAAAAGATATGCTATGATGTGGAAGCCAACCATAAAAAAACGAAGTCACGAGGATGACGTCCCAAATGCATCAAAACGGATCCGTTCCCTTCCATTGGGTGTGACATGAGTTCTTCCAGCATCGTTTCGCTCTTTAAAGGCTCTTTTGAAGGCTCACAGATAGTGGGAGGCTTTGAGATATTATTTACACAGATTTTTCAAAATACCTAAAGAACACTATTACGTTTTGGATTAAGGTACAACATGGACACGGGAGACCTCATGATTGGTAACAAAACTATCAAAATACAGGTGAACGACAGTGTTGGAAGGAAAGAAGTACCGAGGAAAAAATCAGCTGTGGAGTTCACTGACTCAAACAGTCTTGCAGTACGAAACGTACGACCCTGAAGTCTTGGCCTCATACGGCTCGATTCTGAAGAACAGTAATGCCTTATATCGAAACTACGACCCCTACTTTGGAAAGCCCAAATCGAATCATGGTTACAAGTACATGCGTGTTAGCAAACCAATTTGGGAGGAAATAAAGAAGGAGAAAAGTGATTGGCTGGAAGAAAAAGATTACAACGAATCGGAGTCGAGCGAATTGGGGACTAACGAATCGGGGACTAGCGAATCGGGGTCGAACGACACAAGGTCAGAGTCGGAAGAATCAGGGACTAACGAATCGGGGTCAGATGAATCGGAGTTGGAAGAATCGGGGTCGAACGTTATGGGGTCTGATGAATCAAGACCAGATGAATCGGAGACAAATGAATCGGGATGAATGAATCAGGATCGGACGAATCGAAAGAATCAGGGCCGGACGAATCAGAGTCTGAAGTAGATTACAACAACCGGAATGCGTTGGTTGATAGGCTAAGAATCTTGGTGGGAATATTGTTGAGGGGTAGAATTAATCATGAAGAGGAAATTATGCAAATTCTAGGGGGATTGAAGGAGCTGGAAATTATGACCGAAAATGAAAAGAGGACAATACAGCAAAACCTATCCAGCTTAGGAGATTTGTCTAGTAACATGATGTAGTTAGTTTTAATAAAATATTCGATAAAATTATTTTTTAAATCTTAAATAACGTCAGTGTTGCTAATATCACAATGTAAAAGTTTGTGAAGCATAGGAAAAAATTTAGAAAAATTTGGAAAAACTCGTGAAGTTGTTCATATGACATTAGTGTGAAGTTGCTCATATGGTATTAGCGTGAAGTTGCTCATATGGTATTAGCTTGAAGTTGATCATATGGCATTAGTGTAAAGTTGCTCATGGAGAAGGATGCTGCTCGCAAGAGAAAGATCCGCGCACTTAAGAATTAAAAGACCGGCAATGCCATCGGGACTTTGATCCCGGGCACCGAAGGTGGTAAGGTGGTCATTCCCTTTCCTTCCCACTCCCGTTTCCCTTCCCACCCCCCATCCCATCTATCCTATAACTGCAACCTTGACGCTGGTGTGGAGGCTTACTTCCTGGTTGAATATGCGAGTAACCCGAGTCAAAATAATTCGATAAAAATGCTGCAAAAAATAGACTCAGATTTTTTTTGCAGGTCAATTTGAGAAACCAATAGCAGGATCAATCAACAAAGGAAACAAAAGACACTTTCCCACCATTCTTCAGATCGATGAAAACGATAAAAGGTAGTAAAATGTACTTTCCCTCCCTCCTCCATATCGATGAAAACCGGAAGTGACGTCATTACCCTCACTTTTCATCACATGACCAGAAGTGGGGGTAATGACGTCACTTCCATCCGAGGTTGGAGAGACAACCCCAGATTGACAAAAAAAGAAGCAAAAGACACTTTTCCACCATCTTTGAGATTGACAAAAAAAAACCGGAAGTAACGTCATTACCCCCACTTTCATCGTGTGACCGGAAGTGGTAATAATAACGTTACTTTCCCACCCTCCTCCAGATCGATGAAAACGAAAAAAATGGAGCAAAAGGCACTTTCCCACCATCCTCCAGATCGACGAAAACCGGAAGTGACGTACCCACTTTAATCACATGACCGGAAGTGGGGTTATGACGTCACTTCCGTCCGGGGTGGTCCTAGAACCCAATCGCATTCTTACCCTACTGACAATATTCACTCGCTATATTTGAGCTGAAGCTCTTTGCTGGTGTTTTATACATTTTCAGTATTTTTTTTTCATTTCATGTAGGGGACCATTCATAAGGTACGTCAAGCTCTGAGGGGAGGGCGGGAAGTCAGCCCAATGTGACAAAATGTGAAATGGGGAGGGGGGCTTGTCAAAAATTTAACGTCACACTTTAAAATTTTTATACACCTTTATTATTTGTGTAATTAAACATTTTAATAATCATTATTACAATTTTAATAATGATGTGCTACGGAGTTAGAAAAGTAAGGGACTGTAAAACTGCTTCTGTTTGAACCTGCCACCATTCTTGAAGTTAAGTGGACTACAAAGGAGCTCTCATTTCGAATGTTAGGTTGGGATAAGCAAGAATTGAAGGTTTTCTCTTTTATCCTGATTTTTCACCCACAATATGAGCTATTGTTAGTGCGTAGGAGGTCGGAAACGGCGCAAATGACAGTGACACAAGCATCAGTACATTCCTACTGAAAAGCGACCTAGCTAATTATAACAACGCTTTCCTAAACTGTGCGTTCACTCAGAGAAGTCATCATCTGACATGGTAGCATTGGCTGTGGGGAGTATTAGGCTCAATGCTTCGCACTTTGCAGAGGTGTACTACAGTATGGACTGGATCTTGAAAGAAAAAAAGCCTATGAACTAGGTCGTACAGCATTACCAATGAAATCACTGATCATTCGGCTGATTTGTACCCTGTTGCTGTTTTCTGCATAGTTACAGCCCGAAGGAAAGCCAACTAAGATGCTGCCTTGTTTCCTTATAAAAGTTTGTTAGTGGCAGAGTTACAAGTTAAACTCACGGCAGAAAAATAATCTGTGCAGGCCCAATAAAATTGCATTTCCAGAAAAAAATTTCTGAGGTGGGGGTTAGATCGGTATGACCAGGGCCGGGCCAAGGTCGGCGAATCTGGAGAGGGGGGGGAGGGCAAAGCGTAATTTGGTGCCCCCCGGCCGGGTCCCCCCCCCCCCCCCCACCAATAATTTATACTCTTCAACAAAAAAAAATGATGACTTGTTATGGGTGTCCGACAATACGAACCAGAAAATTCATTCTCAGCAAAAAGTTTGGTCCCAAAAGTAAAAAAAAAATCACCGCAACAATTTGGTCCCAAGTTATGTTATAGTAATGTTAGAAAGGTTGGTGACATTTTAGTGCAATATTGATTTAAGAGCACACCCAGAGGTTCACTCTTCAAGTCCGGCATTGAGTTTCTGGCAGTTTCTGACTTGAATGGCTTTAGGATGTATCGTTCCCGTGCGAAGTTCTAGTTGCACTGAAGTGGCAGGTGTGCAAGCGACAACACAATGAAAAAAAAAAATTAGAGTAGTTCATTAAAGGGATATACCTCCCAGCACCATTTTTCTCCACATCAAGTACGGCCCCAAAGGTCTATTTACTTACCGTTAGTCTTTCCCTTGCTAAAAATCAGTTTTTAAATGCGGCGTCTAGGAGATTTTCTGTTGAATATTTCCAACTTTATTTACGTTCGTCCCGAATATATATGTTGCTTCGCGCGCCTACAATGACCTTGAAGTTATATCTGTGTGTGCGCAGTACTAATTTTAATTGTTTGCTAGTAATTACTATGAGATCAAAAATCTAAAAGACTAATGCAGTAAAAATTAAAATTAATTATTCCAATAGATCGCCAAAGCAAAATTATAAGACACTAGTAAAGAAAAGTATAAATCGTGATTTTAAAAAACAAGACTCATTCCGGTTTTTGACGACACAATCAATGCGCTCACTCTGGCTGGACTATTAGGCTCAATGCCAACTGAGACAGTTGCTACGTTTTTGGCTGCGAGGAACAAAGTTACCATCTCAGTTGACCTTAGCTGTGGTAAATACACGGATGTGATCGTCGCATGGGTGTCTTGTAAGGAATTAATTAATAGATTAATTAGTATTCATAACAGAAACAATACAACTAATTGATTAGATACATATTTGCATAATATCATACATTTATTAAATTCATAAGCCGAATATTTATTCAGATAGATCAAACAGACTCCATATAAGTAAATATAATTAGGAGTCCTTCTTCAAAGACGACCGAGAGGTGGCAAGATCATTGTACCAGAACCAGTGTAATTACACCTATTTTAGAGTTTAAAGGATGGCATTACCAGTTGTTAATATTTACGACATTTCGTAGAACCTTAAATTACTTTCTAGCAGTAGATTTAATTACGATAAGATCGTTGCTCATGATCGATCACTTCAAGAATAATAATAAAACACTCCCACACGGCATAGTTAGTTATATCGGCAGATAACTTCAAAGCGCCGACAACGTGGAACATTTAAAATCCCCGAATGCAACACTAGAATGATTGACGTGCGCAGAGGTCCCATTTGGTGATAAGGGCCCAAGCTGTCAGAATGTTACTATATTTAGCATTTCGATAATAAATCAATACTACAATGGATCGATCATGGCCGATGATGCTACGGTATTTAAACCGAACCTCGGAATGCATAATATCAGTCGATCATCAGCCGCTCAACAGTCACTTAACTAGTACACGCCAGTCGTATTCCGGAGGTCCCGATTCGGAAGGCACGCCAGGCCAACCGCCGTGCCGCATCTTGGAAGGGGGTTCACCGCCGAGCTACAGCCGAGTGCCGATAGCCTCACTCAAGCTTCTATTATAAAGCTAATATTTCTTCATTCGCCGAATTGTCACAGATTTTGTCCAAATTAAGAAAGAAAAACTGTAAATTTATATGGGGTGAAGATGAAGAAAGAGCTTTTCAGGAACTTAAGCGAGCTATGATAAACGCTGCAATGCATAAACACCCCGATTTTTCTAAATCCTTTTTTCTTGAAACAGACGCTTGTGGAGTAGCGATCGGAGGCTGTTTAAGTCAGTATCGCGGAGGTATAAACTATCCGTTAGCTTACACTTCCCGAACCCTCACTAAGGAGGAAAGGAAGGAAACAACTTAGAAACAACTATAGAAATTCTAGCGATTATACATTGTATAGATTCATTTCGTTGCTATTTACTTGGTAAGATGTTTTTCTTAACTGCAGATCATTTACCAATTTGTTATCTTTATTGTGCCTCATCCCTACCCCAAATTAGAAATAATCTTACTTCAACTCAGGGAATACGAACTCATCTTGCGTCATAAGTCAGGCCGTCTTCTAGCGGTTTCTGACGCGCTATCTCGTATAGTGATACCGGTCGCTGTGTTAGGCAGTCAATTTTCTGACTGGAAAACACAACACCTAGCGGCGGAGCAACGAAATGATCCATTCCTAGGCCAAATAATAAAACGCCTTAAAGATCAGTCATCAGAAGATCTGATCGACGCCTCTAACAAGCGAAATATCTTTTATAATATTAAGATTATGGCGGAATTCCATACAGAATTCGGCTTGCAGATCCAAATAAAGGCCGTATGCACAATCCAGCACAGATATGTATACCAAAATCTCTACGGAACTATTGTATCCGATATTACAATTCCATCCCTGGCGCCGGACATCGGAAGCCAGTAAAAGTAGGGAATTAATAGAGCTATATTGCTATTGGCCTAAAGTGATGGACGACATTGCTCATTACGTTAAAACTTGTCAAGTTTGTCAAGCTTACGTTAGACCTAACAAGCCACTCAAGGGTAAGCTTACCAACCCCTACAGAGACCAGGTCATTAATGGAGCTTGGATCTCATTGGACCCTTGAATAAAAGCGTTCACGGGAACGTCTATATAATGACGCCAATTGACGTTACGTAATTGCAGTCGGAATTCCCGATAAGAAAGCAGAAATAATAGCTAAAAAGTTGTTTTCTCACCTTATAGCTAGATATGGAGCACCCGTACAACTGCGCGGAGACAACGGAAGTGAGATAAACAACGCTATTGTGGCAAGATTGTCAAATTTGTTCAATATTAAACATAAACTTCACTCCTAACACTTTGTGGGAAGGAGGAACAGTAGAAACAGCAAATAAAAGAATAGAGACAGTATTGCGTAAAATATTAGCAAGTTGTCCAGACAATTGGTGTGAATATCTAGAATTAGTGAGCTACCACTAATTCAACCACAGTAATTAGTTCACATTATTTACTTGATGGTTCAGAATTTAGATTGCCGATTGCATTAGCTTTCAAACAACAACGAATCTGCTATGATAGTGATGACACTATAGTACGTCTAGAGAGTAGACTACAAGCAGCATTTGAAGTTGCTCGAGTGCATATTTGGAAAGCAGTTAAGAGACAATAAAACTTTTATGATCGCACAGCACGTCCTTAACCGATATATATACCGAGGGTACATGGGTGTTCGTTAGAGCGACGTAGTGTTATGGCGACTTAATTTTACGACGACATTCGTTGATTATCATAAAGAACCTCCATGTAACCATGCTACGTCGCATTAGTGTCGAGCTTGTAGCGAATTAGTTAAACCACCTCTTTACATCGACGTAAGGAAAGTTAATGCTACATTGGCCCTCAATGTACCCACTTAATCCGTTTTCTTGCTTGACCTAGATCTAGTAGTACGCTGTAATTGGTCGAAACAGTAGATGCTAAAACGTCATTTTGGCATCAATTCAACACCCTTACAGTTAGTTCGTAAACATGAAGAAGCTTTGACAGTCAGATGACGAAAGGAAATGAAATTTTGAAATGTTTACAAACTATTACGAGGCAAAACATGGACCAGATACGCACACGGTGGAAATTATTAACGGGGAGCGTATTTACATAAAAAAAAAACACTAGCCGTAGCAGCTATAGTTAATTCACTTGTAAGTGGTGTTGAAACATTGTTAATTTAAATAAAAAAAGAAATACTTAAATATTTTTTATACCACATATTTATTTGTGCGTTTCTGGGCAGCTTTTTCTTTTATTTTGGCCTTGGTCGCCGGCAACAAGTTCTGGCCCTGTAAGCCATGCTGTTACAACGGTATGTTCTCATGCTTTTATTTTAGGCATGTATAATGTTAGTATACTGAACGTGAAACTTGTGAAAAATGCCAATCTGTTTTTGGCCGCATTTTTTGGCGGTACGGACCTAGGTTTTGTTGGGCATTGTATTCGTGTTTTGTGTGTGTAGGGATGTGGGGGGGGGGGGGAGACCGTCGGTAAACAATAGTAGACTACGCATTAAGATACGTTTTTTCCCGTCAATTTAGTGATGGTCACGTAACATGATGGAGCACTAATTAAATTACTGAAAATTATATAATACACCACCCCCCCCCCCCCCCCCCCACGAGAAACTCCAGTAAAAAAAATTCCTACTCGTTAAGCCGGTTTTTTTTTACGGTCCGAAAAAATTATTCTTATGCTTCAATTTAGTGATAGAGCACTGATAGAGCACTGATTAAATTACTGAAAATTATATCATTAAAAATTTGGTGGGGGGGAGGAGGAGAGACAACAGTGAACAAAAGTCCACTACTCGTTAAGCTGTTTTTTTTTTTACTGTCCAAAAAAAATTATTCTTATGTTTCAATTTAGCGATGGCCACTTAACATGACAGAGTACTGATTAAATTATTGAAAATTTGTTGGGAGGGGGAGAACGCGCCAGTAGACAAAATTTGATTACTTGTGAAGTTGTTTTTTTCCTGTTCGAAAAACGCGTTCTTATGTTTCAATTTATGAAGGCCATGTAACATGATAGAGCATCGATTAAATTATTGAAAATTAAATTATTAAAAATTGGATGATGGGGGGGGGGAGAGGCTCCAGTAAAGAAAAGTCGATTAGTTGTTAGCTATTTTTTTCCCGAAAAATCTTATTCTTAATGTTTCTAAAGATGGCACATGATAGTCATATTGAAGTACCATGATAGCGCACTCATTAACTTTTTGTTTGCGGCCAATCGTGCCCCCCCCCCCAGCCCCGCAATAGCCAATCAGAGCAGTCGAATTCATTCAAACCTTAATTATTTTTTATAAGCAAACATTAAAATTTACAGGATGTGACGCGTTCCAAGCATATGAGTTGAGTTGTTCTGAACAATTCAACTCCTATGTTCTTAGCAATGTGCGCATGTGCCATGTCTAGCTACGCTGCTACGAAAACGCGTTAGCTACTCTTCCCCACCTACCATGTAACCACGTTGAGCCTAAACCCAAGGTCCATGTACCCACGTTGCAGTAACTTTAGAGCGCTTTTATCTTATATTGACTCAACACTATGTCGACGTAGCGAAATGCTCCTACCTCTATCTACCCTCGGTAATAGTCGATGATTATGTAATAGATATCCGTGAAGTAGACCGGGTTATCCCGAAATAATTGCTCGTCTGCGAGAAACGGAACAGTCCAAAGATCGAGGGGTTGCGAAATCGCACGAGCGCGCCAGCGCGAGTTCGATTTTGCTACCCCTTGATCTTTGGACTGTTCCGTTTCGAGCAGACGAGCAATTATTTCGGGATAACCCAGCCTATTCACGGATATGTGTTTTAATGCTAAGGTGTGACGTCGAGCCAACATGTCTAGTTATTTGAGATTAAAAAAAAATTTATTTGAAAATTTTATTTGTGAATTATGACGTAAATTCCTGAACTCAAACTTCCGGTTTAAACTTCCTGTCTGCGAAAGTCTCACGTACGCGAGGACATCCCTATATCCAGTCCCAGTCACCGACATTTGTGTTTACGGTAAAACCGTATTTTTTCTACTTTATTAGTTTAAATAAGATATAGCGTATAAAATGCGCTATTCGCTTGAGTCTCGTAGGTTTTTAAGTGTGTTTAGAAGGTGTCAGTAGGCTAGTTTTAGTACCGTCGGAACGAAAGGTTGTCGGGGGCTCGGCTTGGACTATTCATTCGTGGGTGGGGGTGGGGAGGGGCTAACATCGTACGCGAGGTTTTTTTTTCGTGTTAGTGCATAAAATGTCGCCAGGTTATAAATGTGCTGTTCGCTTGAGTATCGTATGTTTTTAGGTGTATTTAGGTGTGTTTACAAGTGTCGGTAGCCTAGTTTTAGTACTGTCGGAGTGAAAGGTTGGAGGATTGGACCATTCCTGCACGGGTGGGGTCCTAGCATAGTAGCCTACGCGAGGTTTTTTTTTTCGTGTTAGTACGATAAATGTCGCAGGTTGCAAATGTGCTTATTTATGTTGGTTGAATTTGTTTTGTGTACGGTAGTTTTGCAAAGTATGTCACGTGGTAGAGCAGTGGTTGTGTGGAGCGCGGAAAAAGTGTTAGATTATAAAAAAAAAAGTGTGGCTTATCGAAAAAGTGTGGGTTATCAAACTAACCCACGGTCACGTGTGTGGGTTTTCAGATTAACCGTATATAACGGCTACACTTTTAGCATTGGGATGTGTTGGCGTGATGTCACCGCCGTGCATTAAGTAGTATTACGCGACTTCTTACCAATAAAACAAATTTCTCCGAAATTACTTCGAGCTTGGACAGGACCGTTCAGGATTATGGAATTCGTTAACAATGGTAACGACGAAACCAACACATGATTGCTAGACCAGTCACCTACGTAGTTTCGATTCTCACAGTGCATAACACTAACCATATTTACATTGCATAAACACATGAAAATAGCTTAAGTGTATTATGTTTCAGGATGTAATGTAAAATAACCTTGAGACGGAATCTCGTAGCTTGTTTTAGAAAACTACTGTTATTTGAAAATACGAAAACATAAAATATGTACAAACACAGAAAAAAAATACGAAAATACGAAAAATGTATAAAGACATATGGACATAACATATTGGACGTAAATCAATGGATATTTACAACATAATATAACCAAATAATAATAAAAACGTAAATGAACTTGACAATATTTACAAACACATAGTATACCACAGAAAAAATATATAACGTAAATTAAAAAATATGTACAAACAATATTACACGTAGATTTGCTACAAATACTAAACAATAAAATGCAGAAAATCAGAAACATTGGTTAAGTACAATAATTTTGAAAAGTAAAAACATGGATAAATCATAAAATAAAAAAAATAGATATACATAACCATGTCATAACCGCAGGTTACAGTAGAAGATTTGAAATTATTGAACGGATAAAATTTAAGAAAATTAAACGACATAATTTTGACCATAGAAATGAATTTGGAAAGCAAAAACCGATGTTATTTGGACGAAAATTAAGTCTTTATGGTAAATTACGGTTACAAACAAGAAATAAAATGATTAAAATAATATTGCAAAACATGGTAAATTAAAATAAATATGTACAACACATAAAATCCAGGATACTGGTAAGTAAAAGAAAATAAAAATGGTAACATAAATGGAAAATAATTGTATCAAATAATAAAGCATTCAACATTGAATATGCGTCAAATACCTGAAATAAAAGATCAAAATTAAATACATATAAAACATTGTGCCATCACAGATTTAAGAAGTATAAATTTAATATTTGGTCATGATACAATAATAAGAAAAGGAAAATAAAATTAAAAACAGGGAAGTTTAATTTTGACTAAAATTTAAGATTTCATCTAGAAAGTTAAGAAATTAATAAGAAATTTAATTTGGAAGAACTTTCAGAAATCAGTGATCATAAAAGCATAATAATTCCCTTAACCAGTTAAACTATTTACAATATATACAACCCTGAAATCAGGGCGGTCGACGTCGAACTCGATCACACCGCTTACTGAGCGGGCAGTCTACGCGACAACGGCGATAATCGTCGTCGCTGTCGCTATCCGGGTCATCTTAAATAAAAGATTGAATCACAAATATTAATTTTCTATTCTTAAAATTATGAATACATGTGAAATTGACATATAATTGGTTCATTGTAAGTATAACTTTCGCATATACCGATACATTTTGTTACCTTGACTTCTCTCATGTTCAAAAGAACAAACTGGAGGGAAATCACCGCAATTTGTATACGGGATTATGATGTTCTAGCGTATAAATGATAACTGGAACATGTTCTTTTCCCGATAAAATGCATGACATTTTGTGAGTAATCCACCCCAATCCCCCCCCCACCCCGTTCACAGAAATTAATAATTTATCTGAACTAAACTAAACGATCAAAATATCCTATTGCATTTAACTACGACTTTAAAGCCATCATTTAGAGTTCGAACGCGCAGCGGAAATATAATTTTCCTACGCGCAGAGAGCCTGACTAATTTTAGCGCTTAGTTCGCGCTACCACACTCATTGCGGCTAATAGTTAAAAAAAAAAGAAATTTGTAGAGATACATTCCCAATACTTACCGGACGAGTGCCGGACATTTAAAAATTAATGTTTTACATTGTCTAAACTTATAAGTACTATACAAACTTGCACGGCAACTAAGTTGTACCAGAATTTAATACCACCCCCCCCCAACCCTCCTCTACTAAGAATTTTCAGAACTTGAATTTTTCTCACACTCTAGTTTAGCTAGATGGCATGTTATTCTTGAAAAGGAAACGGTGCCATGTAAATAAACAATAGGCTATATGGGAGTCCAGTTCCATTACCTTAGTTCGGACCACCTAGCCAAGTCAAAACTATTACACAAATAAATAAAACATCAGTCCATGGCACAGATTCCCTTTCATGAATAGAAAAAATAAAATAGAAAAGCATTCAAGGACATTCATTTTCTTAAATTTAAGAAAGAAACAAATGAAGGTCCCAGACAGATGCTACCTTAAAATTATTTTGAAAGCATAATTTTGAAAGCATAATTGAAAGCATAATTTTGAAAGCATAAAATTTTCAAACGTCATGATAACACGGAAGTTGGACGGACTATGCATATAGCTATGCTATACTATCTTTAAATTTTACATCCATAAGGATATGAATTATAAACAATTAAATCAAGAATTATAATAACCAATATTGCATTTCACACCCATAAGGATATGAATCGTGAAACGTAAAATTGAAATTACAATTATTTAAAAAAGACCAGTTCGTACAAATTCCTTCGTCCAGTGCTTAAAATAAGTAGCATTACGTTGTTCATAAATTATACAACATATCAATAAATAGAAAATGATTTTATACCATTTCATGTAAATGTAACTAACCTAAAGGCTTAAAATTCACACAGTCTATACCAGTATAATTGAAAATAAGCATTTTACTGCAAGGTAACTTGTTTTACTTTTGCGAACCAGTGATTTAAAACTAAAATATTTTGAAAAAGACAGTATTTATTGAAAACGACATATCTTTTGCTCAAGAAGCAATAATGTGTTTTCAAATGCATGTATCGCATTAAAATTTTTTAAGACTCATTATAGTCGATACTTAAGCTTAAATCGCATAATATTGCACTAGAAATTTGAATAAGCTTTTGGAAGTTGTTCAAAAGGAAATATTTTGCATGAACAAATTAGGTAGTATCATTTCCCTTCCAGCAAATCAAAAAGTAATATTTTATAACCAGTACATAAATGAAATTTAAAATAAAATTAAACTTATGAATATCACATGATATTTTTTTGAAAAAAATAAGTAAATAAGAAATTTTCTTACAATATTGTCCATCGTGACAGACAGGGCAGTCGTTCCTACAGAGACCAAGACGATGACATTGTTGGCTCCCACTCCCTGAAGCACCAGCATTAACTGCATTTTGGGCATCCAAATCTTGCACGGGAGCAATACGGATTAGGTCTGGAAGCGGCAGCAACTCCTCTAACAGACAGTCAGGGAACAATTCTGCCAAATCTTCCGGCAAATCATTGTTCAGCGACACAGTGTCCTGTTGGCGAAGAATTCCTTGATATCGGGCCAGAGCCCGATGAACGTTCTGTTGGAGAAAAAACACATTCTCCGAGTTCACAGTCCTCCAAAAGTATGCGGAAAATTGCTCAGTTCCTTCCGGAAACGGGGGAAATGCCACATATCGGCAGTGCAGACATTCCCTTGCATTAATAGGGCTACACCTTAAATAATGCGAGCTCAGTCTTCATTGCTGAGCTCTTACAGACTCTTCGGGAGATGTGCCATTTACGAACACATTTTGTCGGGGCTCTTCAATAATTAACTCCATGAAAAATAATCTCAATACGTAACTCATCGGGTCCTCACCCGGCAGCATCGGAGCAAACGGAATTTCTTCTGCGGTCCGATGTGGGCATTCAGGAAACAAAGGCGGAGTTCTTTCGCAGTACTAATAATGGTCTATGCTGACCGACAGGAGAAGTATGTAGAGGGACAACATCTTAAAAAAGTCCTTCATGTACCGCGGCATATTTTCCATCGCGCTCCTCTCCTCCTTTGGAGCTACTTTCCTCTTTTTCCTCTCCATGCTGTTGAAGATAATTTTGGGGAGCAGAATGAAAGCGAACAGTCGGATGGAAGTACACAACTTCGTGTGTGGGTAAAATCGCCACATTTTCTCAAATCCAAAAATATGACCCTGAAATGAACATTGGCAAAACCACTGGGTGCAAAGTTCAGGCTTGACGTCACGAAAAGGGGGCTGTCTCTTTTTCCTAGGGACCTAGCTCACCCCCTCTGCTCTTGTAGTGACCATCAGCTATTGTTTACATGGCCTCGACCAAGCTACATTTTGAGGTCAGATCAAGCCGACATGACCCAGAGCCGTACCCCCAACCCTTTCAACCCACCGACTACTTTCGTTTATTGCCCACCCTCTTCCCTCAGCAGAGAGAGTGAACATGCTCAACTGCACCCATCAGCAAGCGAAAGAGGTGGTCAAAGTAGGTCAAGATGGCTCACCCTTGACCATGACAACAGCTTGCTACCCACCTAAAAGCTAAAAACAGCAAACCTACTCCATAGCAGGAAAATAAAGAATTATTCTTTTGAAACAAGAAAGAAAATTCTGAAACATTATTTAGTGAAATAAATTATTTTATTTTTAATGTCACTAACAGATACAAAATTGTGTGAATAATTGTGATTTGTATTGCATAACTTGGAAATATATGTGAATGTAAAATAACTTATGTAGTCCAAACTTCATGTTTTTTCAGGAAAATTGTGCAACATACTATGAATTTGGTAAAGTGTCAGGATGGCAAATAAATGGAGAAAAGAGGCTAAATCATAGAACAGGGATCATTCCAATATGATCCAGGACTGATAAATTAGAAGAAAAATAATTCCTAGCCTTGTGAAAAACAGAAGTGTAAATCATACACCCCACCCCTCCTTGCCACGATACACACAAATTTAATTGTCATTAATACGACAAATTTAAATATAGGATTGTCATAAGTTAGTGGGGCAACACTGATAGTTGGTAATTCAAAATGAAAAACATTGCTGTTACTTGTAGTACGGCACATTAATTTGAAAAATATTGCTGTTACTTGTAGCAAGAATTTATAGGGTTGCCTTGCTTGTAGCAAGGCACACTTAATGTGGAATGATGAAAATAAATAATTCATCATGTGAATCCAATTTGATTCAGGGTGAGGTACGCTTAAGACTCGGAACGTCAAACGTAGTTCAAGTCAGTGGAAACACTAAGTTTAAAAGTACCTCACACGAAAGTTCCCAAAGAACAGATTACACACGTATACTCAGGTTGTAGTGAACACCTTAACAGATTTACATCATGTTGGTTGGCAACCACTGCATGTGAAACGTTTGCGTTGTAAGTGCAAACTTATAACTTCGCGAATCAATAATGGAGTCTTGCCAATTCGTATTATCATGATTCGCCCAGCGTAACTTGTACTGTAGTTATAATGTCACTCAGTGAGGGGGAAGTCGGACAGTCAAACGTATGTCCCTTGTGAAAAAAAAGAATAACAATGACTTCCGGTGCTAGTCACCACACTAAAGTGATGCAACATCACTCTGAACAGTTACGTCATGAATGGCAGGTCATGTTCACAAGGAAGGTGAGTGGCAGGTCATACTTATCAGGTTATTTCGATTTTAAGTAATAAATTTCACTACTGAAAGATATTCAAATTAAGGGCGCAGAACGACCCCACAACTCTGCATATTCTAAGTTAAAGCGCAGTTGAAACACTCAGACACTGCAAGATAATGTCTGTGACAGCAGGTTTATTAGGAACGTGCAGATCAGCTCTATAATTGGCAGCAATGAAGAAAAAAAATGTTGTGTAAACGCTGCATATAGAAATCATTCGATTTAAATTTAATTCAGGTTTTTTGAATTATTAGAATTCCAGCGTCAAGATTAACCTATGTATTGGTTGTTACATTCAGGAGAACCAATGAGGTAGCATAGATCGTAAACATCAAAATTCCAGGTTGCCCTGGTTAATTTTTGTTTCTATTGCCTATTGAAAAAATACATTACCCAATTTATTAGCATTCTCCTTCTCAAATGCTGTTTCTACTAGAGATAAAACGAATTCTTCCAGTTCGCTTAGCTACTGCGCATCTCCACTGCGCAGCCTCCAAAGTATATAAAGTCGATGCAGAGCGGCGGCTCTCACCTTTTCGACACCTCTATCCTGCCCAAATGGCAACGAGAGGGGAGGAGAGCGGGAAGCCGGGTAATGTATTTTTTCAATAGGCAATAGAAACAGAAATTAATCAGGGCACCCTGGAATTTTGATGTTTCTACTTGCCGTGAAAAATACATTACCCAGTTTATTAGCATTCCCATAGACTTCGTCAAGGCGGTGGGAGCCCTTTGATCGGAGTTCCCTTAGCTAGCGACCAGCCCCTGTAACGCAAAGTCGAGTGATAGTGAGTCCAAGGGTCATAGTACTCTGTGAGCCGCAATAAACGCCCCAACACGGTACAAACCGTCCGCATGTTGAGACATATCTCGGAGGTAATGGAACGTGAAAACGGTAGGATGGCGCCAAGAAGTGGATTCCATAATGTCTGTAATGGAAGTATTGCTGAAATGCGCCCAAGATGTAGAAATGGCACGGAGTTCGTGTGCCGTGACTTTGATATCCTCTGTGGTACAATTGATGTCAACAGCCTCGTAGGCTTGGAGGATGACCGTCTTAATCCACGAAGCAATCATCCGTGTGGAAGTGGTTCCAACTTTATTGGTAAATGGAAGAAAGAGCTGAGTGCGGTCACGGCAGATAGGAGAGGATGCTTTCAGGTAGAAGCGGATGGCACGAACAGGACACAAGGTTCGTTCTTGATCATCCCCCAGGATGGAGGATAACGAAGGAATGATGAACGGATGCGTGCGTTCAGTGGGTTTCTGGGTCTTTGCTCGAAAGGAAGAAGCAGTGGTTAGAGTAACACCGCGGAAGTCCGGTAGAAAAAAGCAGTCGCGTTCTCTTGTGGATAGGGCTTGTAATTCGCTACAGCGAAGACAAGCGGCTAGAGCCACTAAGAAAACAGTGTTTCGTGTGAGGTGACTGAGGCAAGCAGAGGCTAAAGGTTCATATGGAGGAGCCATTAAAGCCGTAAGGACGATGGACAGGTCCCAGTCCGGGAACCGCTTGGGGACCTGTGGACGTTCCAATTGAAAGGAGTGGATCAACGAGGAGATTTTATAATCTGTGAGGAGGGTAATATTCCCGGCGGCCTTGAAGACGGCATTTAATGCTGACCGGTATACCGGGATGGTGGATCCTTGTGAACCTTCCTTAAATACTGGGGTTAGGAATCGGAGGAGATCGTGTAAAAGGGGATTGATTGGATTGATCTGTTGTGGGATACACCAATGAAACCACCGCTTCCAGTGGCTGTCGTATACTTTCGTAGTGGAGGATCGCACGGCCCTGGAGGCAATGCGAGAGGCCTCGTCTTCAAGAATGCCTGCTGAGCGGAGGAGTCGGACGATAGTAGCCACCCGTGAAGCTGAAGCGAGGATAGGTTCGGATGGTGGATCCGTGCCTGGTCCTGGGATAGGCGGTTCCATTGTGCAGGTATTTGGCATGGAGCGGCGATGAGGAGGGATAGGAGGAGAGGAAACCAGGCCGCGGATGGCCAATTCGGTGCGATCAGGGGAAACCGGCCAGAGCAGTCGGCGATTTTGCGGCGAACCAGTGACAATAGACGAGGTGAAGGAAAGACATAAGCGTGAAGATGGTTCCAGTCTTGAGTGGGGGCATCCACTGCCCAGGCCAGTGGGTCTGGTAGAGGGGGGGGGGCTGACAAACAGTGGAAGTTTGTTGTTGAATTTCGTAGCAGATAGATCCACCATCGGTCGATGCCACAGTTGAAAAAGGGCATGGCACACGGATGGGTGAAGAGCCTACTCGCTGATCGGAGGCTTCTTGCGAGATAGGGAGTCAGCTATGACGTTCAGGGGATCTGGAATGTGAAGCGGCAGCAGGCGGATGCGAGAGATGATGCAAAACTGAAAAATTTCGGACGTGATGTGGTGGAGAGAGTGAGAGCGAGTTCCACCACCCTTGCGAAGGTAAGCTACTGCCGTTGTATTGTCGATATGGATCTCGACAGTTTTGGCGGATAGGAAGCCCTAAAAGTGGCGGAGGCCGAGAAGGACTGCGCGAAGTTCTAGGTGGTTGACGTGTTTGGTGGTATCCGCTGGGCAGCGACCGGAGGCAGTGAGGTTGCCGACGTGTGCTCCCCATCCAAGACGAGAAGCGTCCGTGAACAGATGGAGGTCTGGGGAGGGCTCGTGAATGGGAACGGACGCAGTCAGGTTCAGAACGTCCATCCACCAAAGGAAGGTTTCCATTGGGAAGGACTTGAGAAGGCATCTAAAGAGCAAGGCTGGAGTCTCCCCCCCCCCATTGTGTCAAACGGTAGTGATGGAGAGGACGGGCCATCCACCTGCCGTAGGGAACGAGGTCTGCGAATGAGTCTATTGTCCCCACCACGGTGGACGCAAGGTCCTGGAAGGTGTGTCGTGGTTGGTGAAGAAATTGTCGGGAGGACAGTAGGTGGGAGCGGATCCAGTCTGGTGATGGGGCGACTGTGCCCTGGAGGAGGTTGAAGGATACCCCTAGGAAAACAAAGCGTTGAGCTGGTAAGAGTCGGGATTTGGGATATTAATACCGAAGCCCAGTTGATGAAAAAGTGACACGGCGGCGTGCAAGTGCTGCAGTAACCCGTGAGATGTCTGGTGGGGAAGAAGACAGTCGTCGAGAAAGGCGTGGATGCGGATTCCTTGCTGGTGGAGACACGCCAGGACCGGACGGAGGATGCAGGTAAAAATCCGAGGGGCCGCATTGAGCCCGAACGGCAGACAAAGGTATTCGTAAACTGTGTTGTTGAGGACGAAACGAAATAGGTGGCGGACAGCAGCATGTAGAGGAATGTGTAGGTAGGCATCGGCCAGATCTAGGGACACTGTCCAATCGTTTATCCAGAAGGACTCGCGGATAGAGGATATAGTTTCCATTTGGAAATGTGGATTGAGGATGTAACAATTGAGAGGCTTGAGATTGAAAATTAATCGAGTTCCACCGTTCTTCTTGTCGCAGAGGAATATATCGCTGTAAAACCCTGGAGAGAATGGAGGACGAACAATGCAGATAGCGTGTTTGTGGATGAGAGATTGTATTTCTAAACGTTAAAGGGTGTGAGGGGTGAGACTGACGATCCCACGGAGGATCGCCCACCGGAGCGGGAGCGAGAAATTTCGGCTTGAAGCCGTCGGTTATGGTTGATCGAAGCACAGAATCGGTGGTAAGTGCATGCCAGGCTTTGGCATAGAAATGGAGTCGACCCCCTACAGCTTGTAGGGGTGGAGGAATGTCAATACGATTTGTGGTTTCTGTGTTTGGAGTGTCGTCCGGAATCAGAGGATGACCGACCCAGGGAGCGTCCTCATCCGCGGCCCTGGGTTCTGTATGGAAAGGGCGAGGCGACCCGAGGAGCAGGAGGGAGCGGACGTTCGGCAGAAACTAACACCAAGAGATGATTCAGAAGGCGGATTAGCCTTCGGCTGAGTCGAAGGAGGACGCCTGGATCCTCTTGACTTGACAAAGCGCGGCTTCCGAGATATATCGAGGTGCGGAGCTACCTTTGGGATAAGGCCCCTGAAGAGGCATTCTGTCTCGTGAATCGGCTGGTTACGGAGGAGATGACGGGTAGACGCATGGAGGTTAGTGGCGGTGTTTAGCGCAACCTCTCGAAGCAGCAAGGTGGAGTTAAAAAGGGCCCTGGTAAACCACTTCATGGCATGGTAGGTGGCGAAGCAACTCTTGCGGAAGACTTGATTAATGAGGAAGGTAAGCTGACGAGTATCCTCAGGCGGATCAATATAGAGACGCTCGCACATTGCTTTAGCGGCTGTACTGAGGACATCAGCTTGCGAAGCGGCCCGAAGGCCGAGCTGATCATTATCCCGCAGAACGAAAACCGGGACCGCGGCCCGACTAGGGAGGTAGAGAGAGGAGCCGAAATCCAACTTTATGTCGGCCGTAAGAAATTCCGATTGCGGGTAGGTATCAAAGTTACGAGGATTGCCGGTACCATCCCCTATGAGTCGAAAGAAATAGTTTTCTCGGCCCGGACGAGGCGGAGGATGTTCTTTGTCCAATTCTAAAGGAGATCCGTTACCTAAAAGGATACCCCCGTTCCGAAGGATGGTGGTGAGCAGCGTAGTGGATTGTCCAAGGAGAGGAGGCTGCAGCAACGGTTGGTCCCGGAGGACGAAGCCGTAACCAGTGGCCAGGCCCCTGTTCTGGATAGTATCTGGTGCGGACGTGGATGGTTTGTACAGAAAACAGTCTGGGATAATTTCTTCCACTGTCCTCATTAAATCTGGAAGAGGGATCTCAGAAGGATCTGGGTCGTTAGGGAACGGAGGCTCAGGTAAGCCAAAGTCCGAGGGGTCCGGGGAATAGTACGGATCCTGAATATCCGGAGGCGGAGAGGACGGAGGTGATGGTGGAGGCGGAGGACGAGGTGGAGGTGGAGGTGGAGACGACGGACCCGCGTATGCCGAGGAGCACTGATGCTTGGGGAGAGAGGCTAACCAAGCGGATGTGTAGTCCGGTTCATTATGTTTGAAGGTATGTAGGGACGTGCCCATGAAGGAATGAACCTGAGATTGAGTGAGAGGCTCATCGGTCCGCTTAGAGGTATGAGAGGACCAGGAAGAAAGGTCCAAAGGTAGGGCGGATGCGGAAAAAGCGAGTTTGGCTGCAGTTTTACGTGCCTTGACTTGAAGCTTTAAACGTGCGTACCGTTCCTTAGTACGAGCAAGCTCGGAGGATAAGGATCGCAGGTCGGATTCAGGCGGTGGTTGGCCACATGGGATAGGGAATGTGGCGGTAGTATTGCACTGTGGAGGAAAGGATTCCGACAACAGCGGATTGGGAGGCGGAGGATCCAGCAATCCTGTTCGGTAGTAATTTCGAGAACCTCAGCATTCTCAAAGGATGGAGGAACAGGGGAAGCGGATGAGCGAGGAAGGGGATATACCCTCGGCACCCCCTTAGCTCGCGGCATCAAAGAAGACGCGGACGCGGATGGCTGGTGCTGGGACGGAGGTAAGCACAGTCAAACCGGAAGTGAACAGCGTGGCGGCTAGAGAAGAAAAGGTGAGAGCTGCCGCTCCGCATCAACTTTATATACGATGGAAGCTGCGCAGTGGAGATGCGCAGTAGCTAAGTGAACCGGAAGAACTCGTTTTATTTCTAGTAGAAACAGCATTTGAGAAGGAGAATGCTAATAAATTGGGTAATGTATTTCACGGCAAGTAGAAACGGTTTTTTTTTTGCCAAGCAAAAAAAAAAAATAGCTCGTTAAAGGCAAACAGCCTTACACACAAATCACTGTATAACATTCACTTTAGTGACGAATACGAGTCACTAGAGCCTCGCCAAAACATTGGGCTCAAGGATTGTGAAATCACATCCTGTAGTATAACACATTTATTGTGAGGAAACACAATAATTTCTAAAAAATTCATGTTTGTTGGCGGAAACTTAACTGGTAGTTTCGACCTGAACATGATAGTCAAAATGGATTAACACACAAATACAATAACAAGGTTTATTAAAAGCTACGATAGACGGCTTTCTGTATTGGTCAGTTTGAACTATCACGTAGTAGTCAAAGGGAAAACAGACAAACACAGATACAATTGTTTCTTAAAAGCTCCGATTGATGGCTTTAAGAACTGGTTAGTCTGAACTGTCTCGTAATAGTCAAATGGGTGAAACAAATACAAGTAAATGTAAACATACTTTACACACCACATTAAATGCACCACATAAATAATGAGTTGCAGTACTCGTTATGTTGGTATGAAAATGAAACTTAGAGTCAAATACAGACACTTACAATAATACTACCAAAACGTGAATATATGTACTTAAAATGAACATTAAGTACGCAATGGACACAGTCACATATTTTTTTCATTGGGAATAACAGTAGATGACATTTTGAATGAAGAGTTAAGCGAAGACGATTTAACGGGGTAACAATACAGGAATTCTGTCCCCTCCCTTATCATAATGCTTCCCTTGTTACCATGTAACATGAATGTTTAAAATATATGTTAGAATTGACTTTGATACCTTGATCCCCATTTTGGATCCCAGCACGGGACCAAATAAGTGATATTGCATGTAGAAACATACAAGTTTCTAGGTGACTCATGAATGTAGCGTGCATATGATATTTTATTTTATGGAGACTGTGTATTCCGATGAAATCTTGTTGCCAATTTGGTACTACGGAAAAGTGATTAATTTTGACAATGTCAAATAGAAATGTTTGAATAAAACTATGGACAATCCATTTGATTAATAATCATTAATTTGGCTATAAAGAGCAAATTACAGTCACGTTTGGATATAAAGTGAAGATGCAAGAAACAAGATTTCAAAGGAAAAATGTTGAAAGTTGAAAAAATATAGCTGGTAATGCTTGTGTTTTCTTTTCGTCCCCCCCCCCCCACCAGCCAGAGCAAAACTAGGCCAAACAGCTGGCGGCATAATGACGAGGGTAGAGAAACCACTCAGCTTTGAACGACCTTGGCCGGACCATGGGCAAACCCAAGGCCGAAAGTAGAGCACAACACAATGGAGAAAGTGCCACGCCTCCCCTTCCTTGAAAGTGAGAGGGAAATAAACCCATGTGGCCAACACAGGAGAAATTGAAATATAATTTATTTCAGTTCATCAGCAACAAAAGTGAATTAATTAAACTTTTGGGTTCAGTTACATGGTGAATGCGCTGTCGCGTCTTGAATGCAATTTAAGCCATACATCATTTATTCCAATTCCACCCAGTATAGTATTGCTCAATTATTGAGACAATTTAATCTTGCTGTACATAATTATTGCCCTGATTTCTGTTAAGGTTATTTTTTTTTACCTCAAAGAAGGTCTGTTTTCCCTAGTCACATGACCATTAATTATTTTGGGCCGGTCGGTAAATACGAAATTCTTGCTTAATTATGTAAAGCAGTTTCTGTTATTTAATTAGGTGGGTTTGGAAGCTAAAATAAAGAACCACTAAAATGGTACCATGATTTTAGTCTGAACAGGGATTATGTAAGTAATTAATGGCTTATTTAGTATTCATAACAGAAACAATACAACTAATTGATTAGATACGTATTTGCAAAATATCTTACATTTATTAAATGCATGAGCCGAATATTTATTCGGATAGATCAAACAGACTCCATATAAGTAAATATAATTAAGAGTCCTTCTTCAAAGACGACCGAGGACGGCAAGATCATTGTACCAAAACCAGTGTAATTACACCTATTGTTAGAGTTTAAAGGATGGCATTACCAGTTGATAATATTTACGACATTTCGTAGAACCTTAAATTACTTTCTAGAAGTAGATTTAATTACGATAAGATCGTCGCTTGTGATCGTTCACTTCCAAGAATAACAATAAAACACTCCCACATGGGATAGTCAATTACATTGGCAGATAGCTTTAAAGCTAGAGGGCGACTGAATTTCAGTTTCGGTTTTGGTTCTGGTTTCGGCCATGAAGTTAACAGCTCAGTTTTGGTTTCCGACGAACTGGTTTCGGTTTCGGCTGAATCCTATGCTTCAGTTTCGGTGAAGCCGAAACCACTTCTACCTCCTGGCTGTATCCAATTTCCGTACAGACTACTAGGCTGTAGCCTAGTGGTGTCGATATCCAGGGGGGGAACCATCACAGATCCTGCTTGCACCTGCCATGCCCATCAATAATAAATACAATTTTTTTAAAAATCCAAATTCAAAATATTTAAATGGCTTCATTGCACTGGAGGGCACTTATGCTTGCATTTGTCTTTATTTATGTTTTCAACCAAAGCTCTTACTAACTGAATGAAAAGACCTTTTCCGTGCCCTGGACTGACACGAAAAAAAATAAGACTATTTTTAAGATAAAAAATGAGTAGTAACAAAAAAAAAATACAAACGAAAGTCCTGAAGTCTTGTAGCAAGACTGACAAGTTCTTTTTTAATTCTAAAACATTATTTTTGTTGGAGAGGTAGGGGGAGAGGCTCGTGGGAGGCCACACATTCATGAGTTTTATGATTTTATTCCTACTTTTTTGTCAAATTATTAAAATTGATACTTTTCAGGTTAAGTTTTGGTTCCGGTTTCAGTAGTGGTTTCAGTTTCGGCCGAAACTGATTGATCTATTTCAGTAGTGGTTTCGGTTTTGGCCGAAACCGAATTGCCAGTTTCGGTAGTGATTTCGGTTTCGGCTGAAACCAAATCACTGGTTTCGGCAGTGGTTTCGGTTTCGACCGAAAGTGAAAAAATTGGTTTTGATCGACCACTATTCAAAGTGCCGACAACGGGGAACATTTAAAATGCCCGAAGGCAACAAAAGAATGATTAACGTGCGTACAGGTCCCATTTGGTGATAAGGGCCCAAGCTGTCAGAATGTCACTATATTTAGCATTTCTACAATATATCAATACTACAATGGACTGATCATGGCTGATAACGCTACAGTATTTAAACCAAACCTTGGAATGCGTGATATCAGTCGATCATCAGCAGTTCACCAGTTGCTTAACTAGTTCACGCCAGTCAAAATTCCGGAGGTCTTGATTCGGAAAGCACGCTAGGCCAGACGCCGTGCCATATCTTGGACGGGGAGTCACCGCCGGGCTAGAGCCGTGTGCTGCTAGCTCCGCTCACGCTTCTATTAAGAGCTAAGTATTTCAATACGATAGCAATAGCTATGATTGTTTAAGGTTAACTAGTAATACTACTACGCTACTAAATTAACCCGAGATTTACTTAATTAATTTGGAGAATATAATAATGAGTTAAGTTCCGCTCAACTTAATCAGTAATGCCATTCGTTCGACTCTTTGCCGAATAATAATTATTGTAATCGATACCATAATTCATAACAATCTGTCACTTATTTAATTGGCCATATTGTGGGGTCAATATTGTGTACGCCGGAGTGGCGATTAAAGACCCAGTATTAGCTGGATGATTCAGGAGTCGTAGTGTTCCTACTTTTTCCTTATTTCCTACTTTTTTTTCTAATTCCTTATTTTCCTACTTTTTTCCTGTTTTCAGATGTACAGTTCTCTACTTTTTTTCAGCCATGCTTATTTTGTTTGTAAATTTAAGTGTAAATTAATAAAATAACGTATAATATTTGAGTTCAATACGTAAGGCACGAACTTCAGTGGCGTACTCGGTCCCTGACTTGTTTTTAACTTAACGAGGCGGTCTGCGCGTGCGCATTGAAGAGCATCACTTCCGGTTTCTTATCTTGCGCGACGGTTTCGTTTTCACAAGTCTACCGCCAACGTCCAAGCATACATTGTTGAATAAGTGCTTAGTCTACTAGTTACGTTTCCACTGTTTAAATCTAGTGCTAGTAGGAATTTCATTTCTCGATACAATGAATGAGTATTAAAAACCGTAAGTGTTCTGCATTACGTTCCAGTTTGTAGAGCATCGACAACGAGAAAATATTTGGAAAGTTAATGAGCTACAATTGCGTGCTGCAGCTTTTCATGTACTGCTAATAAAATAAAAATGTATCACTGCCGTTGGGTACGTTATAGTGGACACTGCCGCTGCCTTTTTTTCCTTACATCATCGCTGGTCGAAATTTGTTATGTTGATCTTGGGCTTTACAACAAAAATTTAATTCGTACTTTCGCGAAATTGTGACTGATTTTAACATTCCAATAGACCATTTTAACCAGTAGCGTGCACAGACCACCGAGCTGGGAGGGGCAACAGTTGCAAAAGGCACGCTGAGGTATTGTTTCTGGAGACCTTTTTTTTTTTTGCTCGTCAGTTTTTTTTTTACCCTTTTTTAAGCTTGTCTCTCTTTTTTACCATTTTATGCCCCTTTAATGGAGTACTTTTTCCCTTTCTAGGCCTGTAGGCCCTTTCACTGGTTGCAGCACCAGCGTTTATCGGGTCAGAAAACTAAAATATGACATTTTTTTTTACAAAAAGAGCAGGTGCAATGCCCCTCTTCCCCCCCTCCTGTGCATGCTAGTGATTTTAACCAGCTCGATACTAGCTTTCCTATGGCTAGGCCCTAAACTTCAAGACTATCTCAAACGACTTTGGAGTTAGGCTACTTAGCAAAAACTAAACACCAAATGTGAGATGAGGCTGAAAAAAGTAGCATAGTAGCAATATATTCTGTTTTTTACTCCTTTTTACATCCTCCATCCCCCCCCCAGTCCCCCACCCTTCCCAACGGCTATACTGTTAAAATAATAGAGGTGCGGTCTTGCTGAACAGAATGCTTATATATTTCACATCTCGATGGAGATATTGCGATATTAATGGTAGGTTGCATAGGCTATTTTTTTTTAGAACAAGTTACAAGTCTTTTAAAATGTTCAGAAAAAAGTGTAGGCCTACTAAAAAATTCTTGGCTCAAATACGACCATGCCCGACTTATCTGGTGGTGGTTCCCTGCCCCCCCCCCCCCCCCCAAAAAAAAATACAGCCATCGCTGAATAGCTTGAAGAGATACTTTTTACAACTGCTGCCATGGGATCAAATTATTAAAGTGATTTTTGTTAAATTGGATTTGGTAGCCTAGATTTAAAACGATAAGCTTTTATCACATTTACTGTTATTAGTCCTGATATTATGCCGAGGGGTTCCTTATTTTTACCTACTTTTTAGTGAAAAATTCCTTATTTTTCCTTACTTACGACTTACAAAATTCCTTATTTCCTACTTTATTTCCCCTTAAAACCCGCTACGACCCTGATGATTGCTTATTATTTAGCCTACCTGTTTAGTGCATAACTAGTGTTTTATTCAATTGAACAATAGAACATTACATTATAAGGCAGGCGGAAGGTTATAAGGCAGGCCGGATGTTGCTTTAAGCCCAACTTATTTGCGTTACTTTTTTTTCTTGTGAGACCGAATGTCGTACGGATTATATTTTAGACGCAACCGAATTATCGCACGATCTGTATAATTTTGGGATCGAATTGTCGGGGACAGAATTTTCGAAATCCATTTGGATGGCTTCACATCATGTACTAAGAAATCGTCGCATTTTCGGCTAGCTGCCTCCCCACCCTCCCCCTCCAACGCAGACCAACTCTGACCGCATTGGTGATCTTTGGTACGTTCACAGACCTATAAAAGTTGTGATATTCTCCCAAAACCAAAACTGGTATAAGAGAAGCCACCAATTTTCCAAAACGAGTCGGACTTTGAAAGTAGTGATATAATTAAACCAGGGAAACGCCGCCAATGTTGATCTTTTTGCGAAGTTAATCGCACTAGATAATACTTTCAATGATAAATGTAAACTTGAAGATCGGTGCAGCGAGTAGCAATATTCTGGTTGTCATTTAAATTTCGAACTATTAGTCGGTGCGATTAACTTGGCTAATAGGATTAACCTTGGCGGCCTTTTCCTAGTTGAATGATATCACTACTTTCAAAGGCCGATTCTTTTTTGAAACTTGGCTTCTCTTATACCGGTTTTGGTTTTGAGTGGATTGTACATAAGTCTCAGGAACTTAAACTACAACCAAATGTGTATTGCATGAACCATAGTTTAATTGATTTTTTTTTCTTTTGTCAGTTATACTTGCAATTGTAATTCATGACAAACCTTGCAGAGATGAAGCCTTTTTTGTTAGGTCTGGTATCGAATGAAGCAATATCTTCGATGTTTGTACCAATGGCATTAGTTAAATCCGAAAAATAACAAGTTGTCCACTTTGATGGGCGCGCGGTAATTTTTAAGAATAACCATTGATGCCGTAACTGAAGCAGGGGCATGAGAGCCAACTGGTCAAATCACTAATACCTGAAAAGCTAGGCCCTAACTACACAAACCATTATAAGAGAAAGCCAGGAAAAAAATTATTAAATCATTAAGCTCATATTTGGTAACAGTATAACGTTTAAGGTCATAAAAGCTCCAAGTAAAATTACGTATGCATCCTAGGGCGACGCATACAGTCCAAGGAAAATTCATAAATTATTAAGTACAAGGTACCGTGTTTATTTATTTATTTTTTACAAACCTTTCCTTAGTTGCTCTTGCATCGTTTTGTCTTCTTCTGCACGTAATTTCTTCTTCGTCCCTGCGCCCCCAAGTCCTTTTGCTTACGCTTGACAGTAGAAAATCTGCCAGTCAAATACTGCCTACTTCAACTTGTCCCCGTTTTTGCTAATCACTTCCACCTTACCGAGGGTTATCAGTCACATGGTAGGAATGGATTGGCTTGCTACGAAATTGGGATGGGGATTTAAGGCCATTGGGAAGAAAATAGCTGACCTTGACAACGGTTATTGCTAAGTGATGAATTTCGGTGACATTTTTTTGGTTTATTACTTTTTTTTTTAATAATCGCTAATCAGTTACAGTAAATTTTAAAAGGAGATTTTTTTTTGTAAATTTGGACACCCGAATTTGGCGCCCCTGTTAGTCGGTCCCCCCCCCCTGCTCCTGGGTGTGACTTATTTATTTATTTATTTTATTTATTTTTATTTATAGCAATACATTTGTCGTCGGTTTCCAACATTGGAATTTGATGATATTAATAAACTATAACATGAATTCCATAATAACAAAAACACGCTAGCAACAAAACACCAGAAAGATCGGAAGACAAGAGTCATTACCTAAACAAACAAAAAAAAAAACATCAAGAATATACCTTCATTTACACAAGTTTTTTCCTTTTCCCTTTCACTAGTACATATAATTTCTAAGAGTCGGTCAAATCAGGATACCATAGGTTTTCCATCAATACTACAGGTTTACAGACAATGCAGTAGATACAACATGATACTGCCTGAAACAATGAAACACATATTGCAGTTTCAGAAAGTCAGTCATACCCAAATTTCGCTTCGCACCCCGAATTATCCAATCTCGTTTTAAAGGAAAACACTGAAGGTGCTGTAACAATATACTCAGGCAGATTATTCCAGGCCTTGATCCATCGGAACAAGAATGAGTTTCGTACATTATTATAATGTGTCCTTTCTACCAATAGTTTAAATGATGAGCCTCTTGTGCTAACCCCAGTCTGGTTAATAACAAAGAAGGAGTTTGGTAACTTTGGAATAAGTCCATGTAAAACCTTAAACATGTAGATTAGTCCCCCCTTTGCCTTCTCCACTTAAGTGAAGGAAGGTTAAGCTTTTTTAGTTGTGATTCGTAAGACAGGTGATAACACTTATTCACTTTTTTGTGACATTTCTTTGTATGTTTCCAAGGATTTTGGAGTCCTTCAAAAGCAATGGATTCCAAAATGGAACACCAAATTCCAAAATTGGGCGAACAAGTGACTTAAACAAAGTAATTAGTACACTTGGTTTTCGAGAAGAGATTGTTCTAAGTAACATATAGGTGATTGCATTTGCTTTCTGAGCAATTGATGAAATATGGTACACAAAGGAAAATTCATTATCAACAATTACCCCCAAATCTCGCATCATGTTTACCTGTGCAATCATAGTATCACCAAGCCGATAATGGGCCTGTGGGTTATTTCGACCTATATAAAGTACAGTCACTTTATCTTTATTAATCGGAATTTCCCATTTCTCACTCCATTCTAAAGCTGCATTACTTGAGGATTGAACTGTGGTAAGATCATCATGGGTACCCACCACTGATAGTCTTAGTGTCGTCTGCAAATTTAGGCTTTATCAACTCGGTGATAGAGCAAAAATCAGAAATGAAAATCGAGAACAGGATCGGGGAAAGCACCGATCCTTGCGGTAAACCACTGGTAATGGATTTCCAATCTGAGTGGTGGCCCTCCAGGACGACCGCAATCAGCCATTTAGACAGCCATATTTTTTATGCAATTAGCAACAGGTCTTACAATGCCCACCATTTTGAGTTTACACATTAGCTTTTCATTACAAACCTTATCATAGGCCTTCTCTAAATCGTAGAAAATAATGTCGAGTGAATTTCCTTGATCCATACTCTTGTATACATAGTCATAAAAACTTAACAGATTGGTAGTAATAGAGGGCCCTGCTCGAAACCCATGTTGGTCACCCTCGAACAAATGATAGACATCCACAAATGTGGTTATATGACCAATCAAGATTCTTTCAAAGAGTTTAGGCAAATGAGACGTCAGGCTTATTGGTCGATAATTGATGGGTTGGAGGCGACTCCCTTTTTTGAAAATCGGCGTAATAAGAGTCTGTCGCCAACAAGGGGGAACAAAACATTCTTCCATAATTCTATTGAACAGGATAGTTAAAAAGGAATAAATACTTTTCGCAACAAATTTCAAAAATTCACCAGTGATCATGATTAGACTTAGACTTAGCTCTAGACAATGCACACATAATAGATGGTTCGTCAATAACAATTGGTGGAATACCCAAATTCGGATTCTGAATCTCAGGATTAATTCCATGTCAATTTATGCTCACAGTAGAAAATTGGTTACATAGTATATTACATTCTTTTTGTGCATCTCTTTTATTTTTACCCTTTGGTGTCTAAGAGAGTACCAATGTACGCAGAGGATGAGTTCCCCCGTTTTACATATTTGAAGAATGGACGACAGTCACTCCTAGCCTTAAGTGCTAAGTCACGTTCGTACTTTGATATCAATTTTTTACTCTCATGACAAATAATGCGGCAAAGTTCTTAGTGTTCTTGTAGAAAAAGGGGGTTTTTATATAATCTAATCTTTTTCCATAGGAATTTTTTTCTTTTAATCATATACAAAAGTTGATTATTCATCCATGGAAGTTTAAAGTTTTTGGGAGTAAACTTGACTTTACAATTCATCAACCACAACTGCAAAATGTCGTAAAACCTTATCCATGCCTCTTCAAGAGGGATCGTCGACCAACTGATAGAAGATAGTTCAACTTCCATCATTTCCAGATTTTATCTGGTTTAGGCAAAACTTAGTTAACTTTTTTGTTTTAGTACCACAATCAGTATTAATCACACAAGAAACAATATCGTGATCACTAGTGCCAAGCGGAGCTAGTTTGCGGTAGCCCATGATTATGGAATCATCTTTTATTAGTATCAAGTCAAGTATGTTATCGCCTCTGGTCGGGAAATCCACCATTTGATTAAGTCCAATATTGTTAAAAACTTTTAGAAGTCGAGAATCACAGGCCCTATCGGCATACCTAGTGTTCCAATTCAACAATTCAAAGATGGGAGATTGAAATCTCCTACGGTAATGCATTTGTTCCCATTGGATTGCTTCATTAATACCTCTGCATACCAGTTCAACTGGCGAATCAGGTGGTTTATAAATTAACACCAACGTCAATTCAGAGTTTTTACATAGAAGAATACATTTACAGGCAAATTCAGTATGCTTAAAATGGGGGTCATAACTAATAAGAGACCCTTGCGGGCAATAATAATTTTTTATAAGAGTATGTGACTGAGTACTACGTGTGACAAAATGTGACATGGAGGAGGGAGGGGGTAGAAATCGGCCAAAAATAGCGTGACATCAGTAGCAGATCCAGCATAGTGCAGATGGTGTGGCCACCCCCTCTCCTTCCTGATGAAAAAATGGCCTTTTTTTGAAGAAAAAAAATACGAACTTCCTATGACGTTGTCTAGCCACACGCTAGTGTGTCGCCGCCAAGTAGTAGATGATTTATAGTTGTTGGAGCTTAATTGTTAATGACAGCGTAATTGTAAGAGTGGTTAACGATCGTTAAACCGTTTGAAACCCTTTGTTAGAGTTTAATTGTTGTCAGATGGCGGCTCATTAGCAGACTGTGTCTGTTAACTGTAACGAGCTTATACATGATTTTAGCATACTGGTGTAAATTCCCCTATGTGGTAGAAATCTTTGGAAATCGTTGGAATCAGGTGTCTTGGGTCCAGCAACGAAGAATAACACAACATTAAAGTTTGGGAAGGTATCCTTTATGCAAAAAACGTGCCCTCAAAAACGTTGATTTGTGTTACTGGCTAAGGTCAGAGCTCCCATGTTAATTCTCATAGAATATAAAAACACGTCTACAGCTTGTTAGGAAAAGTTTGCATATCTAAAATTTTGGCATACAGGTAAAGAGTAGTATGTTATAGAAAAAGTGCATAAATTAATAAATTATTATATTAGTTATGATATTAATTAAGTTATTAATAAAGTCATATTTAAGGCAGTTATTAATCATTGCCATTGAAAGCATATGGAATGATTTAATAGAAGGAAATAATTGTTGGCATAAATACAGCTTAAATATTAAAAGCATAAATAAAAACGTGGAGTGAAAGAAAGTATTGCAATTCTTAAATAAGGAAGCTTTGAAAGCATTCAGGTAAATGGTTGACACACGCTAAATTATCAGAAGTATTGACATATAAGGAAAATTCATAAGAAGCAGCAGTTTAGCTGAAGTTTGCAGTATCGCATTCAGTCAGTCAAATTATCAGAACGAACAATTATCTTGCCTAACCGGGAAGAGTTCTAGAGAACTCAAGACATATTTGGGTTGTTGTATTTCGAAACACGGATTCGGGGAATTAGAGCAGAGCAAAAAGACACGAAAAGAGTATAGGCGATCGCTCTATTGTGCAGCATCTTTGAGTTAGTAAGGTTCTGCTTCCATTTGGTCTGATCAGCTGTGTTCAAGGTTGTTGGGTGGCGAGCGACTTGGCTTCTCTGCAAGACGTGAGCCGGACTTGTAGCAGATGAGTATAATCGAGTGTTATTGACTGCGTAATTTAAGCAAACAGGAATCAGAGTGATTATTAATTAATAGGATTGAAATTGACTAAATACCGTTCGGCCATAATTCAAAATAACATAGGTGTCTATTGAGTTAAGGTTAGAGTGAGGGAACTCTAGGCTTAGGTGTCAACCTTTATCGATGTTTAATTTAAAATACTCAACAGGTAGTTGGTTGTGTGATTAAGTGCAGACATTTTAACTATTTGTTGTAGTGGTTTATTCTAAACAGTAAAGAAGGAGGTTAGCAGTCCATGGTTGTTGTGTGATTTATTATACATTTATTGACACAGTGTAAACAAATACATCCTGACATATTTATGGCTTATATTGCAGTATTGCTGGAATATAAAACAATAACAGTGGTGCAGAAGTAAGCCACGCCTAATGTGAAAAGTTTAGGAATTTTTCGAGTAGTATTGATGTATTAGCCTTGACTGTAGAAAGAAATTTTGGCGAGTAGAAATTTAAATTGTTGGTGATTTATTGAGACTACAAGTGGATTTTGTGCGGATTTTAGTAGGTTTGAAGGGTATATTTTTAAAAGGAAGTTGCAAGTATTGATTCCTGTTTGCAGCCGATCGTTTGTGTTGATTTGAGATTGATTTGTGCTGGATTGTGTTGATTTTAAATTGATTTATGCTGGATTGTGTTGAATTGATTGTTGTTGACATTTGGGGAATGTTAGGGAGTGTTGCATGCTAATTGGGAAAATTGATTTGGTTTTGGATTGGGTGTAGATTGACAGTGGAATTTGTGATAAATATTGATAGAGTGTGGCACGGTGATAATAAATTTTTTTTTGGAGGGAAAGTGCAGTATTGTGTTGAAATAATTGGTGTGTTGGTGGAAATTATTTACAACGGAAAGTTAATAGCGCTGATAGAGAGTTAAATTGGGCCAACAGTTTTAAATTTTTGGGACAATGTAAGGGTATTGTTGATCTTTCATAATGCCTAGAACAAGAATGCAAGAACTAGAATGCCTACCCGGGTGTACGGGTAGCTGCGAGCACTGGGGCGTCAGATTCGATAGGCGTCCTGGTCCCAATGTACATCTCTGGCTTCCTACAGACCCGGGTTCGATCCTGGCGATGGGAAGTGAATATGTACGGGTTTTTCTCCGGTTGTTTCCCGCCCGTTGCACGAGGGTTTCCTCCGGGTACTCCGGTTTCCTCCCTCATCCGGTAAAAAACAATTGTAATAATGGTGGTACTTCTTCCACTTAACATCTGCCGCCGGGGAATTTGGGTGGGTGGATGCCTCGAGTATCGTCTCTATATATTATTATTATTATTATTAAGAGGAAAAGCAACTCGAGGGACGGTTAAACATTCATACAGGGGAAGGGTAATAACCAAGCCTCTAAACAGGGATGATTTTGTAGATATAAGTCAAATTTCGAACCAGCACTCCTATGTTTCCAGGGGATAGGGAACAAAATGTGGAGTCGGATTCGGATGGCATGGATATGGGCAACGAAGCACGGGACGGCAGTTCTCCTCCTAATTTGAGGAGAACACGGTCCCGTTTGCCGGTTCGTAGCGAAACCAGCAGTAATGCTGATAGGGATAGGCAGAGAGTTAGAGAGGTTTAATTCGTGGCAAGGGTGGTCAGCCACGTACTACAATTAGACATAAATCGTACCAGACAAGTGATAGTATTGATGAAGAGGCTATGGAGCAAATTTTGGGGCAGACCCTCTCTTCTTGCATGCTGGTTGCGGACGATAGGCATAACGCTTCGTTGCAAATGATTTCGGACGCAGGTCATAGCTTAGCAGCAAATAGGAACTCGGGTGATAAGAGACTTTGGGAGGAAATAAGGGCAGCTAAACGAGCAGTGCTTCCGTTTTGCGGGGATGACTCTTTAGATGTTTTTACTTTTTCTTTAATGGTGGAGAATTTGCGGGCTTTGGACCCAAACCTTAAGGATTCCAAACTTGTTGCGGTAGAATGTAGTAAATGTACAGGACAGGTGGCAAAATATTTAGCAATGAACCCGCACATTGCAAACTCAGACGACTGGGATGGGTTTAAAGAGATTTTAGCGAATCGTTTTGGGTGTGCGGGGAAAGAAAAACCTTAAATAATTTTTTTGGGACGCCAATGAAGAATGGGGAGTCAATAGAGGAATTTTCGACTTGGTTGGAGTCTATGGCAGCTATAGGCTGGCGGATTAAACCGGGGGATAATGCTGGTGACAGGAAGCACAAATTAAGGTGTAAGGATGAGGGTTTGCGTAGTGTGTTTCACCATGCGCTCCCTCCGGAATTGGAAGTTCATATTTCATCCAGGAAACCAGGGACGTTTAGGGAAATGTATAATGAGGCAATTTGGAAGTGTTCAGTATTGGAAGGGTTTACAGGGGATACACAGAAGTCTGTTAAAAAGGGGGAAGTCCAGGCTACAGGTGGGAATCAGAAGTCAGATATGAGGATAAATAACTTGGCTATAGGCACCCTGGTAGATAAAACAGAAAAGTTGGAAAAGAATGTAAACAGACTGTCTTCAGCAAAGGCAGGGGTCAATGAAGTTAGGTTAAATACAGTTCGTCCGAATCAAGGGGAAAGTAGTTCTTGCTACAGATGTTTGGGAAGCGGACATTTAAAAAGGATTGCCGTACAAAACCGGAGAATGTTGCTGCATCCCGACAAAGATATATGGCAAGGAATGGTAACGGGGGTCAGTCGTCGGGGGGAAGTGGCAACAATTTTAGAGGTAACAGATGTGGCTACAGGGGTTGAGGTAATTTTAGAGATGGACGTGGAAATAAATCCAACGGAAATTATGGTAATGATGGTTACAGGGACAATGCACAGTTTAACGGTGGATATAAACAAAGTTATGGGAACAACAACAATAACGGTGGTGGCAATGCTGGTGGCAATGCTGGTGGTGCAGGTAAATGATAATAATGGGGAAAATTATCAGGGAGATGATCAGTCAAAAAATGGGTTGATAACCTAGATAGCAGGAACCTAGGGCTACAGGGTAAGCAGCAACATAGTTTAGATCTATCTACTGACGTAAATGTCAGTGCTGTTCATGCCCCAATTCCTGCCACATTATCAATCAGTAGAAAGAAAGTAAACTCAATCAGATTAAATTGTGTGCGAGTATTTTCATGTACACAGGCGGATGCATTATTCACAAAATTATATTCAGATGTCGATTGGAATCAACATAAGCTATCTTTGCCAGATAGAACGCTAGCACTACCGTGTTTGGCTTCTTATTTTTGGTAAAATACCGTCTAGATATGTTGCAGCTTCTTTGGAAAATAATTTGGAATTAACAACTGAATTTATTGCAGTATTAAAAACGGTTAATGAAAAGTATGGCCTAACCTGTGATTCAGTAGTTATAACTTTATTTGAAGACGGAAGTGATTCGGTAATTTCATTCTAAATTAAACAGCATCGACATAAATAAACCTGTTGTTTTGGCACTTTTAGGCAATAAACGTACGATTCAGTTTAAAACATACAAACGAGTCATTTTTCAAAGTAGAAGTAGAAATTGTTACAGGTAAATCAGTTGGTTTTTCGGCATTAACACAGAAAAACTGGAAAATTAAGGTTCCAACCATTGAGGGTGTAGAGGATCCAACAAGTTGTTTAACGTTTGGGACAGTAAGTGCGAGGGGAGACCTACTGTGCCCATAGTAAAAAATAAATCGATAAATGAGGACGGCGATCTGCTCGCGAGCGCTCAGGCAAAACCTGGCTTGCGATGGTACTGTGAGTGGAGTCTAGTGGCATAAATAGCAACTAGAGGTGGAAACGAGATCTTTACTGACCTTGGGAGTATTGTGGAGCGAATTTCAGTTCTTGCAAAAATGTTTCGGTTAATAGTACACGCACAACAAAAAGTTCCATTTTCGAGGCCACACGTAGTTTTGAAATAGGTAATAAGACTAGAACGTCACTTTTAGATACAGAATGGTCACTAACGCTGATTTATGATTCACTTGTTAAGGAATTCATGATGGTGGGGAAATGTTAATTATCAGTGGAAAGAGATGAAAACTCCGGGTAATTAAGAAGGCATAGGTTAATAGAAAATAAAAGAAAGGTCAGAAATTCGTTACTGTTATTTTGATATGCAAATTTTCGAAAGGAACAGGAACTCATAGTTGCCCCAAGCGGTTCTTTTGGTGAAAATTTAGTTTAGGTTTTGATTCCAGATCTAGTGAATTAATTTTTTTTATTATTTTGGTTCAAAATGTGTCCTTTGTCGGGAACAGCATTTTGCAGAGAATGGCTGGAAATTTTGCAAATACCATCATTCTCATGGCGACGCAAAAGAGGGAGTCTCAGATTGGTGTTTCAAATAATCTATAGCACGATACTAATTTTGGTAAAAGCCGGTTTGAACTTTGGTATATTAGCTTAAAAGGTCGCAAGTTACAGATAAAACGTCACTTTTGTCAACATAAATTTTGTACAACTTTTAATTCGTTACTGCCTGGTTGAACTATGGAAATCTTGGCCTGACTATGTGGTTGGGTCTCGGGCGATTCGTTCTAAAAATGACCAGAGTCAAGGTGAATTTGTGTTTTTTTTTTGAGAAATTGTCAAGTAATGTTACTTTTATTCCCACTGTATGTTACATCTTGTGTGGATTTGGTTATTCCTTGATATTTATTTACTGGTTGTTTTGGGTTTTGATTAAAATTATTATTAAATTTTGTTGCGTTTTGCCTCTTAAATGGTTCTGCAGAGGAACTTTTGCATGGTACGTTATGCTGCTAGGTGTATTACCACTTTCCGAATTAGGGAAACCAATAATAAACGTTATTTATGAGTAAATAAATGCCTAAATAAATTTCAGAAGTTGTTCAGAAAATATTTTGAAAATTAGCTTGTAAACTGAACTGTTGTCAATGGCAGAATTGGCTTGGCAAACGGATAATCAAATTGAGACATTGTAAATAGAGAAATATTCAAGCTGACATTCTTGTTCCTAGTGTGGGTGAAGTTTCCTAATTGTTTAGCACTTGGATTAGTTAATACATCCTTACTGACATTCTAGCTGTAAAATAGATCCACCCAAAACCAAAACTGGTAGAAAAACCCGCCAAGTTAGCTGAAAATAGATTAAAATTAGAGTTTGATCTATTTATGAAAATCAGACTTGATGCGGAATGGACTATAAATTAAATAAATAAATTAAAATGTTAGACAAAGAACTGGAAATCGTAAAAATGTTGGCAGTTGTTAAAATGTTGGGAAATTTAGATAGGTTGATAATTTTGGGAAATTTGGGAATTATAGGAAATTTTGGATGTCGTAAATTTGATAAAAGTTTTTCAAGTGGGATGTTACGAACATTATGAAATGACAGGATCGGAATGTTCCAGCTATATCAGTTTTTTTTCACTGAGACGATTTATTACATTTAAACTGTTTTATTGCCGGCCTTGTTACAGATAATTTGGAAATTTATTACTACACTGTGGTTCATGGTATCCTCCTAATTAGATGGGATTTTATTACATTTAGGAGAATATGATTTTTGTTTATGCCATACAAAAGCTTGTTTAGTTCCACTTCTTGAGAGCTCAGTTGTTTTATTGCATATGGCGTCCCAAATAAAAATCAGGCAGGAACCTCTGCTGAGAAACTAATTTACGTCATGTCTCACTCGATTTGGATAACGAGTCAGGGTTTATTCAGTTGACGAGAATCAATTATATCATAATACAATTAAAGGGCAATATGACATACATTATATGGCAAATTTTATTGCCAAATAATAGTTACATTGTAAGCTCGGAGTTTGTGTGAGCTTCGCGTAATCATCATGTTCATTATGACTTTCTGGGCTAAAATTAACATAGTCAAATCGTAGCTGTATTAACATACTTATTCAAATAAAACAAATAATTTCAATCCAACTGAAATTTCTGCTTTTTCTGAAAAGTTTCTTACTATGCATTCGAACAAAGTATAAATCATCAAAGTCTTAGGACATGGAAGACAATTTAGTTAGGGTGTTTGGTTGGTTTAAATTGACACGAAGTTCGATAGGAAAGGCTGGGAGGAAAAGCTGCGTCTCTCTACATAAGGAATTTGGTGTGGATATTTTTAGTGTTGATCTCCATATTCTGCTACTTAGCGTCCACTACTTACAAAATTTGATACGTATGTAGGCTACTTGCTTCTTTGATTGAGTCATCGGCAAACGTTACGATAGCAAGGATCAGGTAGGTCGTTTAGAAAGCAGACTGTTTTAAATTTTTATTTTGTTTAGGTTTTGGGAAATGTTAGAAATGGAGTATACACGATTTTGAAATATTAATATATGGGAATACGCATAAGCATATAATAATTTATATAGGGATATTGGTTGAGCATGACTGTAAAATTACCTTGCACTAATTACAGGTTACTAGATTTTATATGAAGTGTAACGATATAATTAATTCCATTACCGATTTGTTAGGATACAACACTTACTATTTTTTTCTGTTTTAAATTACCATACGTATTCAATTGGTAGCTTTCACCACTGGTTAGGTTCGCTTGCAACACCAGTTATTGTTTCACGACATGTAATGCCTTTGAGTGGGTTGATATAAATATTGCAAGCTGCGTTTGAAGTAGCGCGGATTCATAATGAGAAATCAATTGTCAAGGTAACAAGAAATTTTTAAAAACTAAAACGGCAATTCCGCATAAATAATTATCGGATAATTATGTCCTACACGATTGGCATCAAACAAACGTAAAATATATAAAATTAAGAGTTTAAACAAGTCCGTTTTGAAAAGTGGAATCCATCACTGTCGTGATCGTAAGGGTCATATAATTTTAGTCCATAGGAAGAATTTTGCATGTTCGCGTAAATGGTCTGTGACCTTGAGTCCTAAGGGTTGCTAACCAACCTGTTCCTTGAAAGGAGCTACAAATTCTGGTATCCACTACAAATTAACGGAGCATTTTCCGAGGCGGAAATATGTACACACTTCATAGCACATTTTGGGTTCCTTCTAATCAGTTGTTGGATATTAATTCACCAGATATGGGTTCGTCAATATTGATAATTCTGTCACGATTATCAGCATATAGTGAAAAGGTAAACGTATCGGGTCATAATTATACTGTTAATAAAAAATGTATAGAATAGACATTAGCAAAAATCGGATTTTAATCATGGGTGTAATATTCAAAACAGTGGCATTTGCCAGAAATTAGGTTTTGTGGAGAAACTAAGGGAGCAGGACCGAGAGATAATTTAGCGTAGTGATAATCGGATAGCTGCAGGGAAATTTTTTGACAAACTGCATGACAGTGGACACATTCGAGAGGTGCCTTGATCTCACTGTGATTAAACCTCAAACTTTTTGTATTTGGTATAGCATAATAATAAAATAATAATATGATAATACGATGGCATGGTGTGTAGAGACAGTGGAAAACAAAGCAGCCAGTAAAAAGGCTGTCCACGCGTTCAAATTTCTGTATCACATGGCGCTCGAAATTTTGTGAACGTCTGATGTTGCTTAGCAACAGAAGGTCAAAGTTCGATATTTAAAAAGAGACATTCTTCCAGTTTCAATTTCCGGTGCAGCCTAGTTTAGCATATTTTTCAGACGAGTGTAAATGTGGCAAAGGTATTCATTTTTCTACATTTTCCATTGCGTGTGGAAAGGTTTTGCTGCGTTCATTTTAATCTATGTGATTGTTGCAAGGTCTCTTTCGCGCAGGATGCTCGAATACAGGGAAAAGGCATGTCATTTGAGTGGTATAAACGTTGGAGTTAAAGTAGGAGTTAGATTCCGCAGGGATAAACGTTGCAGAGTATAAACGTTGTACGAAATGGAAGCGACATGAAACGATTAACATTAAAATGTGATATTTATGAGATTGAATTTTACGTCTTTTGCCATACGAACAAGAATTAAATAGGGCATAACCGTTTAGGAGTGGGAATGTTGAATTTTTTTTGGAATTTGTGGTTTCAATGTTTTCCTCGCATGTAGTTGTGCGGTCAGTTATTGGCTGTTTGGCCGAATTCGTTGCTTCCGTTGATCATTTCAATTGTTGGCGGGGTTAAAATAAACCAAACCTTTAAAGTGGCACTATCGCCGATTAAAATGCGAACGAAAATACCGTGGCGCCATATAGCGACATTAATAGTGTTAACCTTTATAAATTGCTCGTAGGTGCACGAGGATGATCCAAATTTTCACTCAATAATTAAGGATGTCGTGGCTTGTTTGTTTCGTTAAAAGAAATGCCGTTATGTATTCCTTCGCTTGGTGAACTGCAAACGCTAGATGGTACTACACAGTGCTAGATGTTGTCAGAATTCGTCTGCTTTCAATCGGTGATAGTGCCACTTTAACGCAGGCATGAGGGATGTTAGTTGACAGGGGAAAGTTTTTTTTATTTTGGGAGAAGGAAACAGATAATTGACTAAGCATTTTGCCTAACCATAATTACGGAATTTGGATCACATTTTGTTGGAGGTAATGTAATAGGTTCGAAATCCTTGAACCTTTATTAATAAGTAATAAGTAATAAATAAAAATCCAAGGATTCGGAATTGAAATCACATTTTGTTGTTGTTTCGTTAATTTGGCCTTCTTGCTCAAATTGGAGAGAGACCAAGAACTAGAAATCGATATTAATAAGCTGGAACATAGGCTAATTAACAGATTTTGTTATTTTTATCTTAATAAGTGGACGATTTAATCCTCTGAAACCTCACAGGTGAAAATTGGGGTTGAATTAGAAAATTAGTCTTATCAGTAAAAACGAATCTTTGGACCTCAGTTAATAAACATAATTAAGACTCCATAGATAAGGGATTTTGGTGATTGACTTATGCAATTCTAAAGTTCGAATTTTAACTCTTGGGTTTCGATTACATTATTATGTGATTCAGTAAAAATATTGGAGTTCAATAACGAATTAATAATCGGAAATTTCCTTTTCTCAAATTGTCTGCAAAATAATCAGGGAAGAGTAATGAAGCTTGAGGAAAGACAATGTATGGACATGGTTGTGATGGGGAATTATTAAATGGCTTAAAAATCGTTATTGAAACTTAGGACCTTTGATTATAGGTAATTAACACAAATCAATAGTTTCAATTATTAAATTGTTGAATGCTAACTTTTGAATCTTAGGACTTTTCATAATAAGTAATTAGCAAAAATCAAAGATTCAGGCAGTTGGAATTTTGGGTCAAAGTCTGTTTTGAGAATATAAGTGGGTTAGAGAATTTTGGGAAAGTATTTGGAGTTCTGGGAGGGAAGCCTAAATCTGGAAGGGAGGGATTTAGGTGAAATGGATTGGGAAAATCAGGGTAGGATCTGGGGATTGGATTTAGGGAAAATTACGGATTGGGGAAAGTTTCCTTGGAATTCCCCCCTCCCCCCCCCACCTCCTTCCAGGAAAAGTTGGGTAGGCAACTTTGATTCATTCTTTGAAGAAACTGGAAGCCACGATTTGGATTTAAAGGGAAGAGTAGTTGGGAATTAAGCCGCCACCCCCCGGTCTGTTTCGAGAATTTTGGGTTGGAGTTTAGTGTAAGTTTGAAGTTGGAGAAATTTTCTCTTCTCTAATCAAAATTAAATTAAAGATTGAAGAAATAGACAAACTAGTATAAACAATAGCAAAAGTGAGTAGGGCCTATTTTTGGTTTCCTGAGAAAGTTTTTCGGGATAGGAATTTAGAGAAAATTTTCCCTTAGTCTAGAAGAAATTAATGTGACATAAACGGGGAAATTAGACGATTTAGACAAGAACTGTTGATAATACAGTTGGGTCTAGCTTGACTAGACTGAGATTTTTTTTGTGGGTTGTTGGATTAGACATAGGCAAATTTGTCCAAGATAAACCTTTAGAAGCTATCATGCTGTAACTCAAATTCCTTAACCTTTAAATACATAAATCATATTTGATGATTTTTTAGACTATGGAAGGTTAGGTCCGATGGGTCATAGGTCAGGATGACCTAGGTTTCAAGAGCTAAGCCGCGAGATTCGCCTCCATAATAGTGGCGATTCTCACACGCGGGTGTTGGCGACAGAGGGGATCCTGTGGATCGCCGGCTGTCCCTGAGAACTGCCTCGGCAATAGCAGCGTTCTCAGCAGCAGGCGTTGAGCACGGGGGGCTACTCGGCATAACTTCGGGTAGTAAGCACGTTCGCCAGGCAGGCGTACGCTTGTCGGGTTGGACAAGGCTTCGCCACATGACAACAGGCGATGCAGCCTATCGCTTTCGCCTTAATAACATCACTCTATTGACATCGGACCGTTACAGAACATCGAAGTTAACAAGTTATATATATATATATATTTTTTTTTTACTACAATGCGAAAATTTGATGCAGAAAATTTTGCTATTACATAGGAATAAATTTTGGGAAACACGAAAATTGTATGGGTGTGGAAAAGCATAACATAGACACATAACATTCTGGTTGAACGTTATTGATTTTTGTTGCCTTTCAGAATCACAGTAAATTAACTACTGAATGCATACGTAGATAATGTCATATCACTAAAAATAATCAAATTCATGTGTTGTGCTCACGGTTACATGTACTAAATTAAATCATTAAAAAATAGAACACACACAATTCTGAATTAGAATTGGCTGTTGAATCTTAAGTTGGACTTAGAAATTCGGAGAAATTTTATTACTTAAAGTTTGGTCTCATGGTAGCCTCGATACAGGAATGTGGAAAATGGATACCATTTTAATTGCATGATTTTGCATGGGTTATGGTTGAACTTGGATAATATTAAATGCATGAAAGATTTAAATGAAGCTAGAGGAAACATTTGTTCAAAATTCAAGGGTGCATGATGTAAATTATTTTAATTGATGCAGCAAATTAAGATTGGGATTTTGATTATTCAAAATAGAAATGGCATGGATTTTGTGGCTAGACTAAAAGCAGGGACACGTGGAAGAAAATGTATTTGGGTTTGGAAAATTATGTTGGCATATTTTTATTTTGAGAAGTGTAATTCTGGATGGAGAATGGCATGAGTATGCATGTGAATAATCGATTAATAGGGAATGGAGAAATGTTGGTCTGCAATGCATGAGGGTTTCAACTTCATTATGAGAAAAAAGGTTTCAAAGTAATATGGTAATTTCATTAGTAATGCAGTAAGATTAATATTGGATCACACTGGGAAATTGGATGACGCGAAAGCATATTGGATAGCTTAAGTCATTATGGACATTTGGACAAAGAATTAAATCAGACTACAGATAAAAAGGATTTTAAATTTCATACATGGGATTAATGTGGGGAAATTAAATTTATAATTCTTGCAATTAGACCATGGGCCTAAATGCAAGGGTGAGATAAAATTCTTGCGATGGACCATAGGCCTAAATGCATGGGTGGATAAATAATTAATGCTGACTTTCAAAGGAAATTGTGGGTTAATTAAATTTGGTTGAGGAACGATTATGAAGATAGGCATGATTGGAATTTCATTTTGAATAAATATTTGGAAGAAAAGAACAAACATAAGTCGTTAAGTGATTTGCCTTGCAACTGGACCAGGTGTCTAGATGCAAGTGTATTGGATTTAAAACGAATTAAAATTCAAACTAATTTTGGTATTAAGAATCTGTTTCATGGAAATTTAAATTAACATAGAAATTTGTTAAAGTGCAATTACGGCTAAAAAGGTTTGATTTAATGTCGTCAAGACAGGAGTAGGAAATTACTTTAAAAATAAATTATTTTGAAAATTATAGGCCTACATGAGCCGGGTGGATGAAAAACTGTTCGGAAATATATAAATCTGGATTTAAATTTATTTACAATTACCTCATTCCGGAAGTCCTCGCAGTGAGGAGGGCACGGATATTCAGAGATAACGGAAGCTGGGCCTGGGCTGTTTAGATGGGGTAGGGACCCAGAACGGAGAGGAGTCAGGGCTGGTAGGGCGCCGGGAGTCAGCATGCATTGATGTTCCATTAGCAGGTAACTGCGAAATTAGACGTCAAGTCTGTCGATGCGGTTGAAGACAACCTGTGTAGTCGGGACGATACGTTTTGACGGCGAACATTTCTTGGGAGGCATGTTGGGGTTTTTCAGCAATAAGGGAAAGCGAGTTAACAGTGGAAAAATACAACTTCGTATGGAATAATCAACTGTCAAACTTTATTCGCAAATTTTTGGGAGTTTGCGTGAGTGGTCAAACGATTTGGGTCAATGAGACATCAGTTGGGGATCGTAGTCGAAACTGGGCCCCCCCCCCCCCAAATCAAAACTACCAATGCTCGTAGCTCATGCATCAATCAGTCGTAAATAACCTGTCAAGATGGCAGTGGGTTGATCCCACCCTCTCTCTGACGCAGACGCACGAAGTAGAGCAGGTGGATCTTTTGTGAAGCCGCATCCTTGTCGCATCCTCTCTGTTGACAGAAATAACCCATGGAAGGCCTTGGTGACCTTAAATTGACATCATGTGAGACCAAATTCGTGGCTGTGGCCACTTTCTAACCTTTTTAAAAAAAAACCCTCTTGCCAGAAAATAAATCCGACAGAAAGAAAATACAAATGAAAATAAATAAAACATATACACAAAAAACTGGGAAAATGTGATTTTATTGAAAATTATTACAGAACAGTGGGCATAAGGCTACGTATAGCATAAAAATGTTGAATAATGAAAGTGTTAATGAATAAGAACTGTTTTAATTTTTTTTCTCTTCCTGTGAATTGGTTGATTGCAGAAGTGATATAAAGACGAGGGCACACAGTTGATGGAGAGGCTGATGGCTGATGGAGAGGCTGATGGAGAGGCTGATGGAGAGGCTGATGGAGAGGCACGTGTGGTGGAGGAATAAATGGAACATGGATGGATTAAAAGACAAGTGAAATTTATAAAATCACCGATTCAGGTGATGTTGATCCATACGCATGTTCTTTACGATACAGGGGGAGCATAAAATGAGAACCAACCCCCCCCCCCCCCTACACTCAACGGTGGAGCTGGTTGTCGATGTCAGTGGCAGGAATGAAAAACGCCCCATACATGATTGGTAATTAGGAGTAATCATGTATACAATTATCGTTGTAAAAGTGTGACTTTCGGAATGACATTTTTAAATACATGACATGTTTGTGTAATTTATGTGTGAATGAAACCACACGACTTTTCCCACACATTGGTTTTAGCTACAAGAGTGGATGCGAGGGGGAGCTGGCCGCATCCGCATATTCCAAATATTTTGTTTTCTAACTTAGTTGGCTATGACTGTGCGAATGATACCGGCAGTGCATAGAGGTACCAAGACACAAATTAAATTGACTGGATGGGGGTTGGCCTAGTCAAGGATAACACTGTGGCTAACTACAGACTTAACTGTAAAGCGAAGAAGTTTAAAATGTCACTTGGATTAAATAAACATTAGTAAGAAGAACACACAGGGCAGGGTCCCTTGGGATACAAATAAGGGATTGTTGAATTAATGTACGCAATTAAAAAGTTTTAATATACTTTACAAAACAGGCTAAGATGGGAAATAAAGTGGGAAAATAATTGCATGACTTTAGTTGGGGACATGAAATTTTCTGTTTTTCTAATGCATGTTACTCTCATTCTCTGCAATACAGTGTGATATAGAGTTAGGACGGTTGGTGATGTGAGGTATAGAATCGCAATTCGATTTGCGAGACTGATTGGAAATCGAACAATTTTGACAAGAAGCGACTGACTTAGGAAGTTGCCACTTTTGATGCTCATACAAAATTGTAAATCAAGAGTCGGGTTGGCGACTTGCATCGTAGGACCGTCGTTCACTGCCCTTGCATAAAGGCCGGGGGACAGGCACGTGATAAGGTCTAAGGCGGCATATAGGGCACCCTGGGAAAGGAACACATTCTAACATTTCTTTAAGTTGAAAACTGATAAAGTGCATTACGTTATCCTGAATTTTCGGGGTTGTGCCAAACAAACAAACAAGTGCTTATCGTGAGAATCATGTGAGAAAATTTAATGGATTTATTGATTTTAAAGCAATCATGGTCATTCACGAGGAAGCGAATTGTTTCAAAACAAGTTAAGAAGATTGACATTCAAAACTAAAATGTAAGGCTAGTGAAGAAGGTTGTGAACTGACTAAACTCAGTTGTGGCTGTTTAAAATTCGATTGTGACATGCTGCACTGCCAAAGGCAGAGGGTGAGAAAGATCCTCATAGCCGAAAAAGTTGAACGTAAAGTAATTAAAAATTGTCTGGAAATAAGACCTTTCCGAAAAGCACGATTCACGGTAGATTAATGTTGGAAGAGGTTCGAAAATAATATGGATTTGATTTGGAAATAAAATCAAGAGATTTTTGAAAAATGGCACAAAAACGAAAATTCAAGGACTGTAATGTTCTTTTCCGGTGACCATTTGACCAGAGAGAACATTATTATCAGGATAGCTAGTTGTATTCAATCAGTACTCTAAACATGTATATCTGACATTGAAAAGGGAAGGCGTAAATGATTAACACTATAACGTTAACCTGGGCCTTTAATTCACTCTCTCTTTTTACATAATATGGACCACACTGATCTATTAATTCAACATAAGAGATAAATGAACGATCGACGTGAGGCGTAGCGATTGGCATTACGGTAAACTACTTATTGTTGGATTAATTATCTTAACTGTTTAGTTAAAATTGACCAGCGTTGATCAACTAATGGGCATTTGTGATAATCGTAATCATAGTAATAATCACTGCATGGATACTAATAATAATAACTTAATAGCCGAAGCTATGCTATGAATTCTTAGCTCTATAAGAACTTGGATGTGGCTAACGAGCGGTGTATTAGACTAACGCTGCAGTTTGCGTTCCGTCGCTTGGACGGCTCTAACTCCCGTGTCCGTAATCTGGAACAGCCCTCAGGAATGTTGACCGGCGTGCACGATTTTAACAATATTGAAGCGCTGAAGAAGCCCGAATGCATGTTACATTCCTGGGTCGTGTTTAATATGTGATTGTTATCGTGGCCACATCAATCACTGTCTAAGCTGATTGATTGGATTTACGGAGAATTTTAAAGACTTGACAGTCAGTACGGGCCCTTCTCTTAATTAGAGGACTGCTGTGCCTGTCAAGCAAAGTATTGTCTCGTTCTAGAAGTACAGTAGTGAGTTCTTAGTATAACTCCATTAAGAGTCCGTATCTTAATTAACCTGTTATGCGGGTATCCGTTTAACAATGATTGATTGTTATTGTTGGAACTGAACGATCATTAACGCTGATCTTATCTTAATTGAATTCTCTTCGTACAAGCAATTAGGAATTCTGGGAATCAATTAACAGCTACGCTGATAAGATACTGTAAAGCAATGCTAATCCTTATCTCTTACAATAAGTAATTATGGTGGTTTGGTTAATCGGAACGCAACTCCTTGGTTGCGTTTGAAAAGGTGTAGCTCCTATCTTATCTGATCAACTGGAGCCTTTTAATCTGTTATGGAATAATATTGCATTAATCTATTAATAATTATGATATAGGTGTATTTTCGTGCATAATTAGTTAGATGTATTGTTTCAGTAATGAAGACCAATTAGGCCTAATTAAAACCCTTACATAGCCCTTGCTCAAACTAAAATAACAGTACCTCTTTAATTGTTCCTGATTTTAGCTTCTAAACCCAGATTACTTTATTAACAGAAAACCACTCTACATAATCATAGTAAGAGCTCTGCATTCACCAACTGGCCCTGGATCGAAAATGTTGTGCGGCTAGGAAAAACAACCCCGTTCTGAGGAAAAAGTCCCCCGCAAGAACCAGAACATGGATTATGTAATGTGTAATTAATTGCCTTAAAAATCGAGCAAACTCTTCTGGGTAGGAATTCATTTAAATTTTGTTTCCTAATGTAGGCTATGTTTTGAGCATGCATCGACCTGAGAAACGCATTTCCAGCAACCAAACTTGAAGAATTAGTTCATGACGTTTTTTGGTGAGCTGAAACAAATGACAAGCTTTGTGTCGATGTTTGTATTTTGGTACATCCGTTTTCCCTCTTGTCGGAAGGAGGGGAAACCACTATCTCTTCATCACTGGTGTTCTACTTTCCTCGAGTTGGCCGCATTGTGGTCAAGGTCGCTCAAGGCTGTGAGGCTTCCCCTCATTAGCGAGCGTCTGCCAGCTCTTTGGCCTAGTTTTCCGCCCTGCTGAAGACGAAAAGAGAGAACCTCGTTACACGCTATGTTGTTACAATTTCAAAATTTACTCCTTTTGAAATCTTGTTCCGTGCTCACATGCTTTTGAAGAACGTCACCTTATACCAAATGTGACTTTTATTTTAGCTTTTTATAGCCAAATACCTTGAATGAACCATTATTTGTTCATATATCTTCATAAATAGAATCCTTTGACGTTGTCAAATTATCAAATGCACATTCGTCGTACTTATGGAAACGAAATTTCATAGGAGTATACAGCATTACACACTTTATTTTCCTTAGATTTAAAATTTGAACTTGCATGCATGTTAAAATTGTCGCTGAGGATTACATGCATAACTGAATTTGAGTCCTTCGCATAAAATCCTGAAACATGCAGTTATACAATCGTAACTATATTAAAATGCTCGAGTAGTAGGGGAGGGCGTACGATTTTGTTTGCTAGTCCTGTAAGCTATACACGCTTAAACCCTTAAGTGGTAGGCTACTGCTAAATCCCATAAAATCTGTTTCCTATGCCCATTCCGTACTTAATGCCAAATGAAATTCACTTTCCCTCTATCTTTAATAGTGTGTTGTTTAGTTTCCGTGTGTTTGTTTCCATTAAACGAATAACCAGCATATCGAGCGTTAATACTCATAGCTATGTGGTAACTGAACTTTTAATTAGATTACAGTATTGTGTAGTTTGCGTGTGTGGAAATTATTTCACCCTTTTGACTATCGAGTCCCAGTCGAAACGACCAATACGTTTCCGCAGACAAGCTCGATATTTTTAATAAAGAAGATTTGTTTCCATCTTTTTTACTATAAAGCCCTGGTTGAAACGACCAATACGTTTCCGCCAAAAAGCTTGATATTTTTAATAAAGATGACATAAATGTCAAGGGTGTGTACCTATATCCCTGAGCCTAATGTTTGTCTGGCTCTAGTGAACCATTCCTGTCACTATGATGCGTGTGAGTATTGCGTATTGTCGGGATGCTTTTAAAACTATATCAAGCTCTTTGTAAAAACCCAAAGCAGCTGTAAAAACCCATGCCATGTCGCATGATTTGCAGCTCTTCTGAACTAAGCAGCTGACTTTGGAACAAGACATTTAAATGTCTAATCTACTGAAATTCTAGCAATTTCAGAAAATATTTAGTTATAACAGTAATCAAACTTTACAAAACCATTTTTAGTTGCAGCTATTTTCAATAAAATAAAATTTATTATTTTTTTCCGTAATTATGCTGCTATGATTACAATCTGATTTGCAGTGTTCCTAACAAACCCGTCTTAATAAACTTACTGCAGTATTATGGTCGAGGTACTGCTACCTTAAATTTGAAATGTAGTTTTTTTGGTCTGCCCTGCTACCTTAATTTGGAATATCGTTCAGGAGTGAAATGTGACACTCAAAATCGAAATGAAATTTGTCAATCCTGTATCATGACACATTTGACAAAACCATGAATACAAATTTTCATATAATTCATATAATATAATTTTCATATAATTGTGTCATCTAGGTGACGAAAAGACTTTCTAGGACAAACGAATGACGGCGTTTGGGTCAATTCCCGCAATTCTTCACATAATTTCATTGATTTTAGTATGCACTACAACTGACCATCGCGTGGTGGTTTTTTCAGTCTGTCCCACAACTGGAAGAAAAACTATATTTCTTAATCATGCGGTAGATTTTTAAGTCTGCACTACAACTTTTTGTTAATGTGTGAATACGTTCCAACAGAACTTAAATATGTGAGGTGCCGATACAATGTGACTGTAATGAACTAATGTGGTGTGTTCATAGCCACAAGCGGACCTCAATTTCTAATCTATTCTGGGTAGTCACTATGCTCCCAAATAGTTAACATGCGACATTCTAGAATTAATCTGGAAATTCCTAATGTCCATAACGGAAGTTCCGTGACATATTCACTAATTTTAAAAAGTACCTTACGTTAAGTAACGGTAATTTAAGTTCTACACCTAGCCCTATTGGTAATTACAATCAAAATTAATTACTTTGTGACTTTATAACCGTCAATACTCGTCATTTCTATTATAGCAAGGAGAGTGGGGTGGGGTGTATCAATTTATTCTCAATAATTTGTGCTGGTAATTGACACAAATCTCTTATCTTTTATTTTGTCCGTGGATCAAGATATGATTGATCCTATTTTCTTAATCATATTCACCACTCTGCCATACTTGACACTTTGCAACTTTGCTCAAGTATGCAGTACATTTTCCTGAAAGACATTAATATTGAACCACATTAGTTATGATATCAGTATCTTTCATCCTAAATGCAAAACATGTATTTATTATTGCAATATTTGTGTGCGACCTGTGCATAACAAGATGTAACAAAATATATTTCTTAAATTTTAATGCTCATATTGCTAATTTCAAAAAATATATATATTTCTACTGGAATAAAATTTCAACTATTTTTAGTCGTTGGGATGGGTCTGGTAGCAACAGATTTTCCCATGGTCAAAGTTGGTAGGTCTTGACCTACTTTCGACCGTCATGTCCTACTGTCGCTGATGAGTTAGGTCGAGCAGTTTGGCTCCCCACTGATAAGGGAGGGGGGTAATAAAACGAGAGTGGTCGGCGGGTTGAAAGGGTTCTGGGTTCGGCGTTTGGGTATGCCGCCCAGAATCTGACCTCAAAAGTTAAGGCAAGTGGAGGCCATGTAAACAATGGTTGATGGTTACCGGGTGAGCAGAGGGGATGAGCTGGTCCCTGGGAAAGGATGGCCCCTAGGTTTCGTGACGTCAACCCTTGAACTCTGCACCCATTGGTTTGTTTACTAATATTTCTAGGTTAAATTTTGGACTTTAGTTCGGTAGCTTTTCCCTGTGCGCATTATCCCACCCAACTTAACCTAACCGAGATGGATCCACCTCAAAAAAAAAAAGGAAGACCGTCCCCAAGGGTGAGAGGAGTGCGCGTGAGAGCATGCCTCGCTATATGCGGAACTTTCTAAGGATTCTGGCCTTAAATTTAATGACTTTCGCGGTCTGCTTAGACCACTATCAATTCTGCGAGAGGGCACCGGTGTTATTTGCTGAGTGTCCTCATCGGAATATCGGTGAGATTCCTTTCTCGCCGATGTTACCGAACGAAGATCCCTTGGACTATGTACTTCGGTTATTCTTCCTTGAAGTTATTCTGGAAACGCCGGGCCAAAACCGATGGACGCTACTAATGCGAACGAAAGTTCAATTGGACAACAGTTAAAGCTAAGTACCCACTTTCTACGATGTAGCCCCTTAACTGCAACGTCGTGTCTCCATGCCCGATATGTCATTTATCCGCCCTTCCCGGAAGAAAATGAACGCTTACCGGAATATCTCTGGAGAACACGGAGAACGTATATCAACACGGAGAACGTATTCTTTCTACAGCTGAAGATACACAGGGCCCTAGCCCAATTCCAAAACGAACGCAATTCCAAAACGTAATTCCAAAACGAACGCTCCCCGTGTTGGTGTGCTGGAGGACAACGGTGGACCCAGGTTTCTAGTGGAACTAATACCAGACTGCCTGCTTGATGACATACCGCCGTCACTACCTGACCTCGTCCCCGTTGACACCGTCCGAGGACTCGCCGCCCCCTCGGAAGGAGCCCCTGAGCCCGCCGACGAAGTCAACGTTGGTGCGTCCGACTGCGGCGCACAGTACTGTCTCCGCCCGGCTGTCTGCAGGGATGACTGCCCTGTGTGCCATAATGGCCAATATGGTAAGCATTTTAAATTGTAATCTTATTTTTAAATAAAACTGACTCGTAGTTGACATGCATTATTTGAGGGATAAATTTCCGTAATTTTCTTGCACAAAATACGTATAATTTAATTACATTTTAGCCAACTTATTTTACGTATTCTAATTGAACCTTATATTATTCATAATGTTAATTTCCAACAAAATATAAATGTAAACCAAGCATAAATGCAATATGCGTGAAGATTATATTCAAACATAAATAGAAATGCGTATAAAATCTATATTTTGATCCTTCCTAATGATGGAAAATTTCCCGTGTAGATGAAAACCTTACATTATTAACTAAGTGGTTCTCAGGAGTGAGGAATGGTTATTCCCTCATTTCTGACTTCCTTAAGCTGATTTTGGTTTTGGACCTGTGTATTAGGCCAATAGGTAAGTCGGGCTGTAGTGAAATACAGTATTTTAAAGTTTGTCTCTGGTGGTATCCTGTGAATTAACGACTGGTAATGTATTTAGTCAGGACCGATTTGAATTCACTAAATTTAATTATTACAATATTATGCTTTTATAATCTATTACTTATGGATGTAAAATGAAATATTTTGCTTAAGTTAGTCGTTATCTGAATTCTATAATGCGTATCCTGATGGATGTAAAATTATAATGATGGTTTGTGATTAAAATTTTATTTATGCGGAAGGCGTCGGACCGTCACTCACTGTCTTCTAAGGGGAAAAAATGACTGTTCGCCTTATTTTCTAATGAAGCATCTCTCAAAATGAGAATCCGTGCCTTGCTCCAACTTTTAATAATTTACAATTTACAATTTACAATTTTATTTTATGCAATACCTCACAACGAGGTAGCCTATAGCCAATGTTATGGCTCCCCGCAGTACACGTAATTACATTGTGTGGTACGTATTCCGTTTTCAATTGAAGAACTGCTTATTCTAGTGAATTGTGAAATGACATTTATAATATCCGAAAATTGGAAGTAAAAGGGGGGGGGGGGATGGTAATATTTTCCGTAATACCATATTTCCTAGTGTACTAGCTTATACATAAGCTTAATAATTGTGGTTATAAACACTCATACCGAAATACCTGGTAATTTTTCTTATAGGATGCGAGCGTAACTCGCGAATTAAAATTATTTGTCAGCTGCAGCGAGTGCGGCAGCGCAACTATGTGAGGAACCGAAGTTCTGTAATTCTGTGCTATTGAACTATTGGAAAATAATAATTTAATGTCAACAGGCTGTTACGCCGTAGGTTTGTGTGTCGGTATTTAAACTGTATTTGTTAATGTCTAATTAATTTTCTTTATGGGGGAGGGGGGGGGGTTAAATATCATTCACAATTAAATATTGATAACATAATTTGTATTTAGCAAACGATAACCATGACGGAAAAGAATCCGGTCAAGTCACAATAATTATACTTGAACGTCATCCTTCCGTTTTCATTATAAAGTCATTTCCCTCCATTCTATGTTTTATGGGTGTGAGAAAAATATGAGACAAAGTTATATGCTGTATCGTTATGCAAAATCTAGATTGAAAAAATTGTAACCATATATATGACAAATTTACCTGTGTTCCCAATTTCGTGAACCAAATATTAATCTTGTTTATTTAATATTTTATTCTAGATGACAACTATGATGCCGACAGTGACGATGGGTAACTCGTCGCTGTCGCCGTGACAATCCGCCGTTAAAGAAGCGGTGGTTTTGTAAGTGGCAACACTGGTTCTCTACCCGTCGCTAGAGTAAGCGGCATGGTAGAGTTCCATACTGTTGCTGCCGTAGCAACCTACGAGTTGTATATATTTGTATATAGTATTTCTTTCCTTGTATTTTATTATTGCCTATGATAACAGATTTCTGAAAGTTTTTTTTCTTCTTTTCTTACTATATTAATCCGGAATTCTAGAAAGTTTTACTAATTTATTCAAAATCTCTGTTTTGGACTAGTCTTATTTATTTTAATTCATACTAAACTACATTTATCGTAATTATTTTTTAAAGTATTAAGTTGATTTCTTTAATCTGTGATTAAATACATTATATATATAATTTACTGTTCTTTCATTACAGGGTATTATTTGTCGTTTATGTTTTTGTTATCGATTTCCCTGGTTAAATGTATATGTGGTATTATTTTATGTAAACGGCGTTCTGTTTATTATGTTTCTTTATGATTGTATAATTACAGTATAATTTGGCGTATCTGTACATATAGTGATAATTTTATCACCACACATTTTTCTTCTCATGCACTTGAATCGCAATAGACTGCATGGTGACGAGATTGATTGATGTTCATTAACAAAGAGTGAAGAATTTAGTAAGCAACAATATGGCAGGTGGACTTCACTGTCAGTGTAGCATAGAAACGAATGATCTAGGCCCGTAACACAAGTACAGGCGGCAACGTTGCCAGCCAAATTCAAATGTGCTAAGTAGACGAACGGGTATGAAAGATATAGCTAGTCTGAATTATATTCTTGAGACCCAAAGACGATAACAGCTGTTGTGAAAGTGAGCGGTAATTTTATTCTGGATTTTTTTTCAAATTTTGTTGCAAAGAATTCTATTAACAATTTCACACCTGCAGTCTAACCACCACGGGTTATTACTCAGTAGTCTACCAGATAGTTTGAAACCCTTACTAGTGTAAAGGATGCATCTCATTGGAGACATTACACTTTTCCAAAATCCCTAGCTGTAGTTGACATCATTTCAAGTTTGATTTTGAAACACAACTCGTTTGTCTTCTTCAGGCGTTTTTGGTCCTCGGCTCACATCGTATTGTTGATCTGTCGCGTTGTTTGGTTTCACTGACTGATCTTGAATGCATACTCGTGCACCAATTGATTTTACGGCAATTTAATTTCAGTTTTTTTTTGGTGTAGTCTCCTGTGTTAGAATGCAAGATTTATACTATCTCAGTAGTATTCTCCCAGAACTCCATACGTCCCCTCAAAACAATAGCAAACCTCTCACCTTTAAATCGGGATTTTCATTCCCGTTCATCCCCCACCCCGGCACCTTCCACTTAGCCTATCCCTATCTTCCTTATCCAAGAAAGTCACGGTTGGTGAAAGGGATAAAAATTGCATATGGTTGGTAGGCACATTACACTGAGAGACTGGAAAAACGGGAAAATTCACAAAAACGAAAAACTCAATCTCACGACTATGAAACACACCAATTTCGCAAATTTTCGGCAAGTTATTTTGGAGGTAGATGTAAAACTTCTCCCAACTGTCTTCTTCAGGCTTTTGCTTGGGGTAATTTGGTTCTTTGGTTAACATCTGGTGCTTTGTTGTTGGCATTCAAAACATGCGTGCACGACGGCCTCCTATGTCGGTCTGGCCGTCTCCACTATCTTGGAAAGCTGTCGTGAAGGTTTGCTTTAACAAGGTAATGGATCCCGGAAGTGGAGGGGGCGTGGATGTTCAGTATATTTCTCCTTCAGATGTGCTTGGATAGCCAATGACGCCAATTCTCTGAAATGCTTGGCAGTTTGAAACAAACAGTGTGTGTGTGTTTTCCCACTCATAGTGCTGCATGCTCATGGTAGACAGCGATGCAGTTTTCCTCCATTTTATACCTAAGATCCGTCATGTGTTGCTGAACTCTATTCCTCACTCCCTTCAGTGAATCCCCAACGTAAATGGCATCGCAATCACCGCATGGAACACGACAAATACCGTTTCTTGTGTTAGGGATATTACAAGCCTCTCCCTCCTCATTCACAAGCTCGCTACTCCTAGTCCTCACCTCGTCCCTACCTTGAAAGTTGTACACAGGTGCTTTGTAAGGCAATCACCTTGCCGAAGATATGTGTCAAACCTTTCCTTTTTCGAAATGCCTTGGATATTTTCACTGACTCCATCGATATAGGTAAGGCTCCCTCGTTTTCTTTCACATCTGAAATCCCCCACTCCACTACGTTTTGCCATTCCAATGACCTCAACTTCAGCTTATTAACCCAACCTTGTTTGGAACTCCATGTCTTATTAACAGGCTAACCTCCAGGTTTGGGGAATTAGCTGAAGTTGAGGGCAATTGGAATGGAGAAATTGCTTGGAGCGGAGAAGGGAGTACGTACTGTACTCCAGATGCAAAAGAAAAAAAGTGAGAAAACATCCAAGGCATTTTGAAAAGGGAAGGATTTGGCACATCTTTTCGGCAAGGTGGCTCGCTTAAAAAGCACCTGTGTACAAATTCCTTTGGTGGGCGCTAGCTGAGGACTAGGAGTAGAGGAGGAGGAAGAGCTTCGCAAGATCCCTAACACAAGAGAGGGTATTTATCTTGTCCCATGGAGTGATTGTAACACCGTTTGCATTGGGGAGACACAGAAGGGAGAGAGGAACAGAGTTCGGCAACATATGGTGGCTGTTAAGATCTAAAAATGAGGAAAACGGCGTCACAGTCCACCGCATCAGCACGCACCACAATGTTGACTGGAAACCACACGGACGCTGAAAGTTTCACACTCAGCTTAGGACAAGCACCTCAGAGTATTGGAGACATTAGCTATCCAAGCGCACCTGAAGGAGAAATATTCCTTAATGAACATCTAAGCCCTGTCCACTTCCGGGATCCAATACCTTTTGAAAGCAAACCTCCAGCCAGCCTTGCGAGTTAGTGGAGACAGCCTGACCAATACAGGAGGCCACCGTGTGCGCATTTTGAATGTCAACAACAAAGTGCCGGATGAAAACCAAAGAAGCAAATTACCCCAAACAAAAGCCTGAAGAAGAGTTTGACCAAGTTTAACATCAACCTCCAAAATTAACTGTCGAAATTTTGAGAAACTGGTGTGGTTCATGGTAGTGAAATTTAGCATTTAGTTGTTGTGAATTCCCCGATGGTTGGTGGGGTGGTGGTGTTATTAGTTACTCAAGTTAGTAAATGAAGTAAATTTTTTTAAATCCTGGTTTTTGTTATTGTGTTAAGTTAGGCTAGTTTCCTCGCTCGAATTTGGAACATGGGAAGAACAGCACCACATCTCTGACCCGATTCTCGTTGCTCTTGAATTACCTTAACTGATCAGCTAAATAACTTTTCGCCGTACTACTTTTAGAGCAAAGGTTTTGTTTGGCCCTCAGGCACCAAAAAAATCTTGAACTCTTTGAACCCACTCACTACTTTAGTCTGTCTCTTCGCGTTAAAAGAATCTAGCTTAACTTATTAAATTCTGCTTAATTCAAATAAACGAACCCGACATAAGTACCGCAATATCATGGAAACAATAGTGTCATTTAATGCTTTGGCCAAATGCGGCTAGTGGATTGGGGAGCAGGTGCTAATTCTTCCCATAAGCCGTAAAATGAACATTTTTTTTCATTTGAAGAATCTTTGTTTTCTGAGTAGTAAATGCACAGAGGTGAAGAAGGTGTCTGAGATAAGAAGCGTCCATAAATTAAGCAATATTGGTGGTGGGTGGGTCTTTGTGGCTTTACGTATTGTTACCATGGGTATCGTTTTTTCCCTAAGTTGTGGAGTGGGGGGGGAGTGAGAGATACACCGAAAAACCAAATGACAACCAATATTTCACATAGTAAGGTGAGCGAATTCTTTAAAAATGGGGCGGGGGGGAGGAGAAAGGAAGATGGGTATTCTCCTTACAAAAGTTTTTTTTTACGGTAGGCCCTAGCCTATATTCAGAGGGGTGGTTATGAGGGCTTGAAAATTCGAGAGGCAGCTAATTATGGTAAAAAAAAAATGATGGTTAGGCCTAGCCGGTAAAAATAAAAAAAATTAACATTTTTCGAAAAAAAAGAAAACCCGTGAAAATTTGGGAGGGGGAACATAATATCGCTGGCGGCTCATAAGCACAAAAGAGTAAATCCTCCTCGGATAGCACCACACAAAAGTGTGCTAAATTTTGTTTTCAAAGATTCGTAGGCTGATTCAATCTGTATTAGATGTCGATTGGTGCGGTGGGGGGACCACCCCTCAACCCCTCCCCGATATTTTAACCAAATTTTCCATAAACAGGAAAAAACCGGTAAACGGGAATGACAGTGGTGTTTACGGGACAACTTCAGGAAAAATTACACTGTATACCACTAAAGCAGAACAAATCAAACATTTCTCCATTAAATTTTCGGTGAAAACCTTTCCCCTTCTTCAGAACTGCCACCAAACATTAGAAAACAATATGTCATATCACATCAAATGGAGCCACTTTTAAATGACACTACGCAGATGCCTCCATTTGATGTGGTGTGACATACTTTTTTCTAAAATTTGGTGGCAGTTCTGATGAAGGAGAAAGGTTTTCACCGAAAATTTAATGGACAAACTGTTGCTTTGTTCTGCTATGTTGGTATACTATACGTGTAATTTTTCCTGAAAAGGGCCATTAACAGGCACGTCACTTTTTAAAAATTTTTGCTTCATCTTGAGAATGTATTTAAAATACCCTCAAGATGCAGCGAAAATAATATTTAAAAAATAACATATTGTTTACGGTAAATTTGGTTGACAGATCGGGGATTGAAAAGGGGTGGGGTGGTTCCCCCCCTTCCTCCCACCCCCACCAATTGACGTCTGAGATTGCTACCATGGAGAGCCAGGGCTAAATGTTTGTTACTTAATAAACAGCTAATAACATTATTTTACTTAGTAAAGAAAACAATGAAATCAAGTTTTTTTTCCAGTTGTTTCGTGACTTACTATTAATTTCGAAATATGAGATTTATTACTGACATGTAGAATGGTCTGACATTGCAGCTTTTACCCTTTTACTTCTTACTTCCCTCTATGAGAACTAAAACTTCAATTCGGAAAATATATTGGGCATACGTTTTGCAAATTGGCGGAGACCAGTGATAAACAAAAGACGAAAATATGCGTTACCGTATGTAATATATGGATGCTCCCGACGGAAGGACTGTGCACAGATCGTTTTTGAGGGAGGTAAATATTTATGGGGTGTTTCTTTTTTTTTGTGGGGTGGGGGTGGCGGTGAAACACTTCAGCTAACACACAATGCGGGAACCAAACAGGCCGTTTGATTGCATAACGCCATTGATTTCACTCCGCTGCGCTACGCCATTTTTATAACAACGACACATCTTCCCACAATCCATACAACAGAAAGTCTCGTGCAATGCATGCACCGTAATGAAGAGAACACTTACCATGTAATGTATACGAACCGGGGGATGCCCAGACACATAGGATTGTCCGTTGAAGTTGACCAATCTTGTAAATGACAACTGCATTTACCCATCTTGAAACCAGGATGCACAAATGGATTTGTGTATGCCGCCATTTCACGTCACATTGTTACGTCAGCACCCAGGTGCTTCACGGGAAACGGGAGTATGGTGTGACGTCAACCTCAATATTTGTCTTCGTTATTACCATACTTCCGTTCCTGCAGACATAGTCTGACACGCATGGCACACCACACTCTTCTTTGCAAGCTCTGGCCAAGATTTGGCTTGATTCACGGTCACGGTATAATTCACGGCTTGATTCGACAACAGCGCTCCTAAAAAAAGTGCTGTATTTTTGTTTGAGTGGGTGGTCGGGTGGAGACAGGAAATATAGAAGACTTAAAACTTTCCACAAGTGTTAGGATTTAGACTTGGGAGAATAAAAAATGTATTCCACACAATAGTTTCTTTCTACAGATCTTTTTATTTTATTTTTAAAATAAAAAAAAGTTTTTTATTAAAAAAATACGGAGGGGGGAATTGCTCATGTATCCATTTATTTTAAATGGGGAGGGGGAATTACTCATGTGTCCGTTGACTGGCAATACTGACACGCCAACAGTTCCACATACAGCAACAGCCTTACATTAGACCTTATTAAGTGCTGCAACCTTCAGAAACGAATGCCCAGCAGCAAGCAATCCCTGCCCATCGCAAAACGTGTTTGTAATTTTGTTATTGCCTAGCTTTGTCATGAAATTAACAATGGGCAAATTGCATGACACCAACGTAATACGCCCGTGACCTGCGAAACTTTTATTATGTGCATGGTTTAAGGTGACACAAGTAAGGCGGTTGGGACGACCTCCTAACCAAGATCATGAGTTAAAAAATGAGCCTCAGTCGGAAATAACGTAAGGCAAGACAAAACTACAAAAACGGACACGATAGGCAAAAAAAAGGCCTCAGATTCATTAGAAAAATATCAGGATTCACTCAGAAATTTGAGTCTTACCCTACATGCTCGGACGCTTCTCCCCCCCCCAATACTTTGCCTCTGTACAAAACATTACTATTGCAGGGATGCTTTAGACACTTTCGCTTCATTCCTTTTTAGGATTGTTTTCATTGTTTGTAATAGTCTTATATCACGCTTTTCTTTATGCAAAATTTAGGTTTGTGCTTTTTTATATCCTAGAAAATTGTCCGAGTACGTCCCGAAAAAACAGCAATTGAAAGGGATGTTAATCCGGCTAATTCCCCCTTTTCCCACTTTTACAGCAATAGCAAATTACAAATAATTATGAAATTGTCATTGGTGTTATAAATACTAGCCTATCCAAAATGGTCAGTCAGATAAAAATAAATAGCAATAATAATAATAAATCAGTAAATATCGATATGTGTTGTTGCTGCGAATTGGCTATAAAAAAAAACACATCAAGAGCAACAAATTTATCAGAGAATTAAACGAAGAAACACAATGGAAGCAACAATGTGAACAGCAAAGAATGGCAAGTGAGCAGCAGTACTAAAAACTTTTACGTGCCATCGTGAGTTCGGAATTAAATCCGGTAGATTGGGCCTCCAATGCACTAGACTAGACCACTATGCTAACTCAATACTATCATAATTGCTGCTAACTTGCCATATGATTAACATCAGCACACAACGAAAGTGTGCATTGTATAGGCCCATCCGCACACTTGGATTCTATTGTTGGCTGTTAAAAATATTGGCTCCAGTGTGTTTAATACTAATGTTTACAGCTAATTTCCTTTTCTGTATTAGCCTGTAAACATTAGCCTTTAGAAGTTTAACATTCAGCGGTCATTTTAAAACTCCTTCTAAACCACGACGACTGCAAAATTTGTTAACAACATCAATTTCAGAAATACAAGACAAAGCTCAAATTCAGACTCGACGCAAGTTTAGAGGTAACAGGTGTTCCTTCGATCTGTAATGTCTAGGAGACATTACAAACTTCATGCAATTTTTTGTTACTTCTAAACTGATAATTTTAAAAATGTTAGAAGTAATTTTAGAAGTAACGCTGGACATTGCAATAACGAGGAGCAAGTAGAATATTAGAAGTTACAATGGTAGTAAATTGTTGGTGTTACTTCGAGATGTAACGTCTAAGAAAAGTTACAAGTTTGATTGGCTTGCGTGTAACGTCTGAACTGCATTTTAGAAGTCAAACTAGACGTTACACTTTTAAGAGTGTAGCTGTAGCGCTCGATCTACATGACTGATGTGAGTTTTAAGATCTGGACTACTCAGGAGGCAATTGTCGAGATAGACGGTACAATAGGCGCCAAGCACTTCTGCGAAAATTTGTTGTGCTCAAAATTGGAAGTACAATAGAGCTGTTTTAAGGTCCATTGGGAGCCTGTTAAAAAAATACGTTTTAGAGTTTGCAGAGAAACATTTCTTAGGTTTGGCTAATTCCGCTAATTTAAGCTGATAAAATCCGAATTTAAAATCTAGACGAGTGAAGTATTTAGCTCCGCTTAGGTGTTCCATGCTTTGTGTCACGGTGGGTATTGGAACGCTTACACTTTCAACAACCGAGTTTAAGCCGCGTAAATCTACGACTACGCAATACCCTGTTGGCCTTCTTTTTATCATTAAACATGGCAATGACCAAGCAGATTTTTCCTCTTTAATGATACCTACTCGTTGCATTTCATCTAGATATTTATCTAACAATTTGCGTTGGTGAAACGGAACTCTATACATTTTAAAACTTACTGGTTGAGAGTTGCCCATTTCGATAGAAACTTCATATCCTTCAAAACAACCTAGATCGAAATCGTTTTTAGAAAATGAATCTTGATGATTTTTCAATATCTCAAGAAATTCCTGTGTTTCATCCTTATTTAAATCTGGAAAAGTAAATTTATGTTTTAAAATTTCCCGATCCGCGTCACGCTCTCCCGTGATTTAGGCTTAGACGCGTTTGTTAGGCTACTAGCTGAGTTGTCATTCTGTTTGGCGTGCTGTTGCTGAGTTATTTCGATGTGGTTTGCGGGATGCGACATCTCTGTGGGGATTGCGGTTTGAGATATCTCGTAAAATTTACACACATAACTGGAATAATACCTGTTGGAGTCGTGTTAACAAGACTATGCGCAAGACGTACAGGAAATTCACCGTTTTCAAGTTCGAAAGCTCCTGTCTGTATTTCGGGAAAGGGATAGTGTGAAATTCCGGTTATTCTACACTCGGAATTAGATGGAATGATTTCGTCTCGAAACAAAGAGACTGTAACATCTATTAATTGTTGTTTAGGTGTACAATTCCATGTAGATTTAGGATTATCGTCATTTTCTTCGTCTGTAGCTGCGTTAAGCGTGGCTACGTAGATGAGATTAGGCTTACAACTTTCCCTATTTACTATTTCCTTATTTTGATTATAGGCTATATGAGCTTGTTCTGGTGAAGCTGACATTTGGAATTTTAAATCTCTAATAGTTAGACTGTTATCAGGACAATTTAAGACTAATGAATCTGATTTGTTTGAAAGGAAACAATATCCTAATAGTACCGAAATGTTACCTAATGAACCATCAGGAACGATAACAAATTCTTGATTTCTAGGAAATTCACTTTTCCCTATAGTGGTTACTATTTTCCTATTTGTTTTAATCTGTTGGTTATCTACACCAACTAAATTAACTGGCGTAATCACTGTAAGTACATGACATTTTACCTTAAGATTATTAAGCATGCGCTGTCCTGCGGTGTTTGTGATTAACGATAATGAAGAACCTTTATCGATTAAACATATCTCTGGCCTAAGTCCAACGTCGAACACTAAATGTGGACGAGAGTATTTAACGCTAGCTTTATTTAAAACTGTGTTAACCTGAACATTGTCTCCGTTAGGCGTTGTTTGCTCCGAGTCTAACGATGCTTCGTTCTACTCGCCTGACTCACCTCTGGTGTCTATTTCGGACGTTAAATGGTGCGGTTGAGCTTGAATGCTCGAGAGCAAATTCCCTCCCTTGCCTAGCGACGTAAGAGTCGCCGGTGAGGAATTCGGCTTTGCTTCGCTCTTACTGTCCCAAAAGGTCAAGCAAATTGTTGGTTCAAACGTTCTAACAACCGTTGGAATTCGAATTTTCCAATCCTTCTGAGTTTAGTGCGAAATACCTATGGAAGTACCTGAAGTCATTTTAACACCATTTTTGTAAAATGTTTCGCTCGTATGTTTAAACTGAATATTACGTTCACTACCTAATAAAGTGATAACTATTGGTTTGTAAGTATCTACTGGATTTAGTTCTGAATGAAAATTAGTAGCATCTAAACCATCTTCAAATAATGTTACGATGACTGAATCGCAAGTTAAACCGTATTTGTTGTTGACTGCTTCCAAAGCATTTGTGAATTCACTAACTAAGTTTTGATTGCTTTTTAATGACCTAGCAAGATATTTTGATGGAATTTTACCAAAATATGACGCTAAACGTGGTAATGCTAATGTATGATCGGGTAAAGCTAACTTTTGTTGATGCCATTCAGCATCTGAATATAGTTTAAGCATTAATTTATTTGCTACTTCTTCCGAAAATAATGAAATACATTTTGCTTGAAATATATGATTACTGTTTACACATGAAGTTTGTTTAACAGGTGTTTGAGCCTGAACTGAGCTAACGTACTGGTTTTAGTTATTATTGCCCTGTTCTGACTGGTTTTCTCTAGCTCTGAATCCCTGTCGTTATTCAGGCTACGAGCCCGTTTTTTGAATTTTCATTATTTTGGCTAAATGTATCACCCTGTTCTACTTCGGTGGCAATTTTGGTTCCCGTTATTTTGTCTAGGGTAGTTTTGATTTTGATTTTGATTTTGTCTACCGTTATTAGCGTTATTATTTTGTGACTGTTGTCCGCCGTTATTGTTATTACTGCTAGCGCTGGTTTGGAATGCGTAAGGTTTGTTACTTTTCTTGTTAAGTTGCACAGAATCCCTGTTGTCAACTCCGTAAAAATAATTTCCCCGTTTTCCATGGTTATTACCTCTGTATCTCTTCCCTCCGCGACCATTTTTCGCATAAGATTTATTGTTATAAAATCCGCTTTCCTGATTACGCTGTTCATGACGTTGCCTAAGACGTTGTAAGGATTCCTCCTTGGTGACAATCTCGTTTCAAATGTCCGCGGGTCAAACAACGGTAACAAGATTTATTTTGTACGTTATTTGTGTTTATTGCAGAAAGCAAGATTACTAGTTTCAACGTTAGAAATTTGTTTAGTTCCTGTTTTATCTGAGTTCGAATCTTCTTCCCCTTGAAGTCCTGCTAAAACTGCCCGTTAAAGATAGCTGAGTTATTAATATCCCTAAATCTGGTATGCATTTGAGATGTGACGTGAACTTCGATTTCCCTTGGCATAGCATGCAGAAATACTGAACGCATTCCGTCATCCTTAGATAATTGTTTAAATTCCCGCTGGGATGCAGAATCAGTGGGTTTAATTTGCCAAAGTTGTGAAGCCATTTTCTCTAATTTAGCAGCGAAATCTTCGATAGTTTCTCCCTTTTTGAGTTTAGTTGTATAAAATAAATTTGGTGTGATGATTTCACCTCCGCAACCGAATCTATCGATTAAATTTTCCTTAAAATTTTCCCAACTTTGTGTAGTGGCTAGCTTCGGGTTCATGGCCAAATAAATAGCTACTGGTCCTGTACATTTACTATATGCTACCGAAACTAATTCCGGTTCCTCTAATGAAGGATCTAATATACGCAAATTTTCGACCATTAGCACAAAAGCAAAACTATCTAAAGTATCATCTGCAAAAAGTAATATAGCTTTCTTGGCTGCACGTAATTCTTTCCAAAGTCTGGTTCTATGGCGTGAATCTCTGTTTTGATTCGCGGTTGTGATGGTTCTTAATACTTCTAAATGATTACCATTTACTGTTTTTGCATTTTTGTTAGAAGACTAAACACATTGCTAAAGTATGGTCCAAAATTGTCTGAAGATGAGTATCTTCCATCACACTAAATTGTTGTGCATTAAAGTGATTTGGAGTTACTGTTAATGGGGTTTGATTTCCCTGTGTAGCCTGTGAATTTATTACTACGTTTGGGGTAAGGGGTACATGGGTTTGATTTAGATTCTGCGTATTTACTGGCAACTGAATGTTAAGCGGTACCTGAGCATTATTTTGCATTTGTAAGGTAGGCATCTGCGGTGTCAAATTAGGTGGTTCAAAATTATGCTATGGGGTGACTAAATTCAATGGCATAGTTTGGCTTGGTGGCACTGTTTGGTTTAAATGAGCCTGCTCATTTGGTGGTGCTGGGGTTTGTAATAAAACCTGTGTACTAAGCAGTACTTGAGAGTTTAAAAGTGCATGATTCTCGTGAGAGTTTCCCGACTGTATGCGATCCCTATCATTTTGAGTTGAGCGTTTATGAGAACGAATTCGCTTAGGTGGTGGTAAATCCAATGTTGAATTAATCTCGTTGATATTATGTGAATGAATTGACTCATCATCTGATTCGTCAGGGGTCGTATTAGTATTATCCAAATTTGGGGTACTAACAGAATTATCCGTGAACTCTACAAAATCTTGGCGATTTTGAGGTCGCTTTATGGGTCTGCCTTTTAAAGAGAATTGAACTGTGCCCCTGGCACGATGACTTCTAGTTCTAGGCATTATTTTAACTAGACTTATTAAATTTATTCTATTTTGAAATAAATTTAACCCTTATTGTAGCACAATACCTAAATTTGTGAATGGAAAAAAAAATCTCAACTTTTCCCACAAAACAATGAATTTTCTGTTTAAATAGAAAATTATTGCACTTTTCCCAAAATTAGACACCTGAAGTCGGCAATAATTTGCTAACGGTTATTTTAAACTCAACCATAAAATTATCCACAAAAAATCAACGCTATAGCGATCAATAACCAAATGCAATACACTGATTTTAGGCCTATGTTTTGCCCAATTGACAAAATTCACTACAAAATATATATGTGGGTCCTTTAAATGCAAGCAACTTTTAAATGCATATGTATTTCAACACTGGGAAAATATGTCAAGCAATTTTAACTGAGAAACCAACCTGCATTGTAACCAATCAAGGCTTAGAAAAGGCAACAATACTATATATATATATTTTTTTCCAACAAAGTAAACTAAGTAAAGCTTACTTCGTGTAGGCTACTAAATGTTCGCACTAAAAAAAATGTTTACTAACAGCAAACGATCGCTACTGAACTGATCAAGCACAACTAAATGTTTAAAAAAATCTTTCCAGGGATTTAAGGGTAATGAATTCCACTTTTGCACACCATTGTAATGTTCTTTTCCGGTGACCATTTAACCAGAGAGAACATTTTTATCAGGATAGCTAGTTGTATTCAATCAGTACTCTAAACATGTATATCTGACACTGAAAAGGGTAGGCGTAAATGATAAACACTATATCGTTAACCTGGGCCTTTAATCCACACTCTCTTTTTACATAATATGGACCACACTGGTCTATTAATTCAACATGAGAGATAAATGAACGATCGACGTGATTACAACTAATCGACGTAAGGCGTAGCGATTGGCATTACGGTAAACTACTTATTGTTGGATTAATTATCCTAACTGTTAAGTTAAAATTGACCGGCGTTGAGCAACTAAAGTGCACTTGTGATAATCGTAATCATAATAATAATCACTGCATGGATACTAATAATAATAACTTAATAGCCGAAGCTATGCTATGAATACTTAGCTCTATAAGAACTTGGATGTGGCTAACGAGCGGTGTATTAGCAACGCTGCAGTCGGCGTTCCGTCGCTTGGACAGCTCTAACTCCCGTGTACGTACTCTGGAACGGCCCTCAGGAATGTTAAACCGGCGTGCACGATTTTAACAATACTGAAGCGCTGAAGAAGCCCGAATGCATGTTACATTCCTGGGCCTTGTTTTATATGCGATTGTTATCGTGGCCACATCAATCACTGTCTAAGCTGATTGATTGGATTTATGGAGAATTTTAAAGACTTGACAGTCCGGGCCCTTCTCTTAATTAGAGGTTAGTATAACTCCATTAAGAGTCCGTATCTTAATTAACCTGTCATGTGGGTATCCGTTTAACAATGATTGATTGTTATTGTTGGAACTGAACGATCAATAACACTGATCTTATCTCAATTGAATTCTCTTCGTACAAGCGATTAGAAGTTCTAGAAATCAATTAACAGCTATGCTGGTAAGATAGTGTAAAGCAATGCCAATCCTTATCTCTTACAATAATTAATTATGGTGGTTTGGTTACTCGCAACGCAACTCCTTGGTCGTGTTTGGAAAGGTGTAGCTCCTATCTTATCTGATCAACTGGAGCCTTTTAATCTGTTATGGAATAATATTGCATTAATCTATTAGTAATTATGATATAGGTGTATTTTCGTGCATAATTCGTTAGATGTATTGTTTCTGTAATAAAGACCAATTAGGCCTAATTAAAACCCTTACAGGACAACATGTGGATTTTATATGGAAATCACATGGTTGTATTGTTTTATGTTATCATAAAGCTGGTTCCCATATGGAAATACGTGGTGGTATCTTGAAATTGGTCGGGGATAGCAATTTGAAAGCGTTACAAGAAACAAGACAAGTTCTTAATAGCTGGAGCGAAGTTTCCAGGGAAATTGATTACTTCAAATGTGTAATTTGATATGTGTGTGGATGAATGAGTTTGGAAATTTTAGTAAACTACAGGAAAGGATGAATGGTAATAAATTTAAAATTGATGAATAGTGATAAAATTTTAAGCCATGAGCTGTACATGATTTTAAAATTGATATTTTCAAGAATGAAATTGATTGGAACATTGGTTGAAAATAGAATTGATTATTATTCTGAATATTGTAATTTATTTTGCATAAATTATTAAGCAGTTGGAATGAAAATGTAAATTTTGGAAGTGATGTAAAAATCATAGTTGTGGTTGGGAAATTGTGTAGGAATGAGATGTCTGAAGTGGTTGGAATAATGTGAAAAATGAATGAATGAATCTAATGAGGTGTTATTGACTTTTGTAGATTCGTAGGAATATGCTGAAATTTGTACAGAGAAAATCTTGATTTATATAAATTGCATGAGCATGAGATGGTGAAACAATGTGAATATAACTAAATTGGATCAAAATGAATTGCAAGGCAGTCTTTCAGGTTAATTGGTCAAATTGATTATTGAAAAGAATTGAAGGGGTGCATGGACAAAGGTGTCAAGCAACATTTTGTTCATTTTGAGATATTAAGGGCTAAAGTTTAACAATGGCTACTCCTAGCGTAATGCTTTTATAAATATCATTGTTGTCCCAAACAGAAGTTAATTATTCAAAGTTCTTTGCCTTACAACACTTTCAGGATATATCGTACACAAGTACCATAAAAAGGGTATCGAATGTAGTTAATACCTTTGTCCACGTAGTATGCAAGTGTAATCTTGATGTAAGAATGTGACAAAAGGTGTTAAGTGCTCAAATGTTTTACTTAAACTGAGCAAAATCATTGTTAAGCTAAACATTGTTGCTAATAATACATTACAAATTTAACAATAGTATGCAATGAACAATAAACTTTAAAAAGTACTCAGCATTATTTCATTAAAATATTAAAATGTTAGCCTACTTATTAAAAGGATTCATTCCTTAATGAACCTTCTATAAAACATAAACTTTAGGAATATGAGAGGCAGTTACGTTTTTAAATCTGTCAGCACCTAATGACAAATTTTGTTAATCTGATTAATATTTTGAAGAATATTGGGAGAGACTGATTTCTTTAAAACAGCTCTACGTTGCTTTGACTGTTTATAGGTACCAACTTTGTCACACACGAATCCAAGTACTTCATCTCTAAAAGCTACAGTTTCTTTTTCTTGAAGTTTAATATATGCTATACAAAGTCAAGGCCTTTATGTATGTCCACAGTAGTTACTTATCGATCCATTACATCAGCAACTGTGAATGGGGTCTTGGTCTTGTCTGCTTTACAGATAATTTCTCTATATTCATCTGGATCGAGAACCTTTTGTGCTTTTTCATATTTTGCTCACATTACCAAAGTTTCTGTCACAATCTAAATATGTGTGCCCAACAGTTTGCAACTTGTGGCCAATACATTTAAATATACCCTTCAAAAGTAACTAATTCCAAAGCAAACTAGTCCTTCTTTTTTATTTTGCCCTCCGATGAATATGACCTCGCAATAAGATGGTCATGCTACTCATAGATTATGCTCCGCTGGATGAATGTCCACCAACTGTTTAAGACTTTGTGGCTTCAATGCGATGTCACATTTTCGGTTCAGGTCATCATGGAGCTTCGTTATTCCTCAGGTGTAATTAGATGAACTCTTAGGTTATAAAACCACAGTTTGTGTAGGTAAAATGCTATCAGTGTACTTAGTTTTGGAAGTGGCATGGTTTGTTGCATGTCAAACGTGATGTACCATTTCTGGGGATCTGATTTCTCATCTCCTCTATATCTGCCCTTTGCATGCTCTTTTTTGTAGCGTTTGACTTGCGATTCATTACTGTTTAGTGTGTTGAGACTTTGTATAAATGATACTTTTAGGATGACCAAATGATGGCGCAGTTCTTCGGTAGCAAAAATCAAAATGGTAGTAAAAGAGTCCATTGAGCTTACCTAAGAATGCAGCCAGCTTAAAGCTTTGCATAAGGCTTTAGTCTGAATATTGGGTTACCATCTTGGTTTTAAAAATGTCAAAATATTCTTATTGGATTCCCTTACCTTACTCCACGTAGGCTATAGCCTACAGGCTAACAAATTTTGAGCTATGCTCTGTTTATATTAGAGTACAAAAAAATATGTATTTTTATCAGAATTTTTAGCTGTCAAATATGTGGTAGCTCATTTTATTGGCAGCGTCTCTTTTGCCATAGCCAAGCCACGTGAAGCGTTCTAGAAGTCAAAGGTGTTAAGTACGCTTAGGTAAGGTAAATTGAGTGCCGAAGGTGTTAAGTACGTACTTAACACCTTTGTCCATTCACCTAACGGATTGATCAGTGTGCTTTAACACCTTTGTCATCCAGTATCTCAGTAAATAAGGGTCCTAGAGCCTCCATCTTTGTACCACAGATAGGTCATGACTTGAAACCAATCACAACAGCACTAACTAATTTTTGGAGAAAATGTCGCTTAACACCTTTGTCCATGCACCCCTTCAATTGGAAATTCAAATAAGTACATCAGCAATTTTAATAGGGAAAATCAAAACATTTAGGATTACAAGTCACAAATCGCTTAATTTTAAGCACGGACCACTGATGTTGAGGCTTTAACTACGTTTCTCGGTAGAGGTTTTCCCCGCATCCGTGCCAATTAGGAAAATTAACTTGATGGGCTTGCTTCGGGGTGGTCTTTGTAACTATTGTGTGTGGGGTGACTTGGATTCAAATCTTAACAGATTAGAATAAACTTCAGAATTCCGTTAGGGAATACTTAAATTTGATTTTTGTGGGTCGGGGATATTGTTATGGAAATAAGTGTATAAATTAAAAAATTATTATATTTATTATGAGGCAGTTATTAATCATTGACATTGAAAGCATATCGAATGATTTAATAGATGGAAATAATTGTTGGCATAAATATAGCTTAAATATTAAAAGCATAAATAAAAACATAGAGTGAAAGAAAGTATTGCAATTCTTAAATAAGGAAGCTTTGAAAGCATTCAGTTAAAATGGTTGACACACGCTAAATTATTAGAAGTATTGACATATAAGGAAAATTCATAAGAAGCAGCCATGGCCGTATGAAGCGGTACGGTTGGTGTGGCATTTGCTGTACCATTTTTCGGCACATGGTTTTAAAATACCGCATATCCAAGCACAAAAATGCGGCTGCTGTTGTCAATCCTTTGCAGCTGCCCTATAAGGCTTTTCTGCAGCGCTTTGATGAGCACAGTCTGTCCCTCTAGTATGAACTGAGCACAATTTCCCCTACCTTATGAAGGACAATGAGCTTTACCTGGAGAAGGAGGTTTGGGGAAAAAGAAGCAAAATAAATTTTTCAAAACATGGCGCTACCAAGGATGTAAGTCTCATCTCGAACTTCCACGTTAAACGTCAAACTTGGAAACCCTATACTATAGTTCTCCAGAATTTACATAGACCAATGAAATTCGGTATTTGGGGTAATGTCATAACTACTTCATTGCATTAAAAATTTTAATGACAACAATTTGCTTTCAGCCTGGAGATCGAACCATAAACCGAATTTAAATTTTTATATCTTAAAATGTAGGTAATAACAAAGACCAGGACATTTTGAACGCTATTTTATTGTGACCGATTTGCATACAAAAGCGTTCATATCAAATATCTCATATCGCGATTATCTCGTGTTAGATTTCTAGCTTAATGTAAGCCTTAATAAAAAACCTTAAGAGAACAATACAAGAAACAGACGTGAAGTAATCAGTGTCACAAAAGATGCTCCGGCTTCGTAAGGCTTAAAAAAATCGTAATGATCTAAAGGAGCATATACAAGAAAAAGACGTGTAAATCCATCAGCATCGCACTAATACGTGTAAAAAAAGCTACAACATGTTTTCACTATTTCGCACTGGATGCTCAAATATAGTGTGAAGGTATTTCTTTTTAAGTGCCTTTTAACTCTAATCCAAAGCAAGCTTCAGCAAATGATCGACACCAAACGTTGGAGAAAGCTAAAAACAGCAGCCAACTGTCTGCAACTTTCTCAAAAGTAAGTTTTGTTTAAGTCAGCAATGACAGAAGAAGAAGTCCTACCCGACTATTTTGTCTGCTAAGATAAGCCGCCAGTTGTCGCTTCTGTTGTTTTCCTCACCCCATAACTGAAGCGAGTGAATGAGGGAGGGAGGGACGGGGTTGCGAATGGGAGGATGACCAGCCACAAATTCCAGTTTCTCACCCTTCAAGCCCTACAGGCATTCACGTGCTTGTCTCTTCCCCCAGCCAAGAGGTGTCTTTTTATTTTACCCCATTCTGAAATCCTGTAAACCACACCATTTGGGCCAAAGGCTGTTAAAACGAATGGAGGAAGAAAAAAGCAGGGAAGAAAAAGCCGAACGAAAAACCTCCAGATAAAAGCATTAGGAAAAAAGTACGTTTTCTGGTGAAGCTTCTGAACCTTCCTGGTGAAAGTCGAGTCAAGGCAAACGACTAACGATACCTATGAAAACAACAGCAACAGGGAAAAAAAAAACTAATTCAATTCCTTTTTGTATGAGGGGGGGGGGATAACATTTTTACTCCGTCGACTTTATTCAACATCTTTTTGTACGTGCTTTTTTTTTATGAGCTCGACTGCAAATTGTGCCTAACGCACTTCCATGAAAAGATAGAAAAGTAGGCTCGTCAAGTTCCAGTAAATAAAGTAATGTGATAATTACTAAATAAAACAAAATAATAAATAATAAAGCAAAATAAATCCACTGAAATGACTTATTTTTATGCTTTTCCTAACCGTAAAGTGGAACTAAGTTTCTCGTGATTTACCAGAAGGGAAATTTATTCGTGGAAATTTACAGCTAGCAGAACTGAAAACAGACTTGTCCGTTATATTGACCAGTATAGTCCTTTTTCAGGTTACGTAAAAATTCAGCATCGTATTGCACAAAATTGTTAGCAACATTGTTAAAGCCAAATCTACAGAAATTGTGTCGATACAATTAATATGCACTTACTGTTTGTGTTTTACAACTTAATCTATGCAATGCATTTTATGGGAAATATAATTGATGAAATGCCACGTCAGCGACCATTATGGCGAGACAGTTTGTTTCAAGAAAGTTTATTTCTTGTCATGTGCATTTGAATTTTAACATTTCGGGAAAATAAAGGAAGGAATAAAAACACATAGGCCCTATAACACAATTTTCGTTAATTTGTCATTTTCTGTTTTACTAGGCAATACAAAAAAGTCGGATTTCAAATTTTATCAGGTTTTTTTACGCACTAATTCACTTTAGTAATGTACTTTCATATAAAACACAATCATTTGTCCTTTGATATTAAAAATCACGTGCAAATTTCAACATGACCACATCACGTATACAAATTTCAGTGCAATAACTAAAAAAAATTGCTGAATTATTAAAGTACATCATTACTAATCTACATGGATACAATTAGGCTTGGATGCTTGGATATTAAAGTTTTAATAAAAATCATTGACAGTAAATGATTGGCTGAGTGATACCATCACTGATCCTATGGTGACCGGCTCGTACCCTTATGATATTTTTAGGCTTGATAGACCTACGCGGGCTGGTGG